>JAKUCM010001076.1:0-29177 GCA_023374145.1 Lepidium sativum | reverse complement strand
TTCTCTCAGAGGGGTCTACGAAAAATACTGGGGAAAACGTGATTGGTTGTTGGCTTATTTGTAAAAAAACAAATAGAGTACATTATAAAAAATTATTTAATGGGTTGAATATTCGGGAATTAAAAACTCGTTAAATTAAAAAATTGTGAATTAGTTAATTTATTAGATCATGATTATTTTTCAGCAATCTAACTCATGCCAGAACCAATCAAGGAAAAACTTATGAAGAGACGAGTGACAGAAAAATATCTTATGATAGTCAATATGTTACCTCACCACCCATCCATGCATGGTGTTCTTCGCTTAATTGTTACTCTAGATGGTGAGGATGTTGTTAACTGTGAACCTATATTAGGATATTTACACAAAGGAGTGGAAAAAATTGCAGATGTCAGAGCAATTATACAATATTTACATATGTAACGCAATGAGATTATTTAGCTACTATGGTTACAAAAGCAATAACTGGTAAATGGACCAGAACAATTAGGAAATATTCAAGTTCATAAAGGGCCAAATATATCAGAGTAATTATGTTGGAATTAAGTCGTATAGCTTCTCATCTGTTATGGCTCGACCCTTTTATGGCAGATATTGGTGCACATACTCCTTTTCTATATTTTTAGAGAGTGAGAATTTATATATGATCTATTCGAAGCTGCCACCAGTATGAGAATGATACATAATTTTTTTGTATTCGAGGAATTGCGGCTGATTTACCTTATGGGTTGATAGATAAATGTTTGGATTTTTGTGATTAATTTTTAACAGAAGTTAAAAAATATCAAAAACTTATCACACAAAATCATTTTTCTTAGAACTGGTATATGGAGTTGGTATTATTGGTGGGGAAGAAGCAATAAATTGAGGTTAATCTAGACCAATGCTACGCGCATTCGTAATACAATGGGATCTTCGTAAAGTTGATCGTCATGAGTCTTATGATGAATTTGAATGGGAAATTCAATGGCAAAAACAAGGAGATTCATTAACTCGTTATTTAGTACGACTTAGCAAAATGACTGAATCCATAAAAATTATTCAACAGGCTCTGGAAGGACTTCTGTGGGGTCCCTATGAGAATTCTGAAAGCTGGAGCTTTGATAGAAAAAGGAATCCAGAATGGAATGATTTTGATAATCGATTCAGTAGTAAAAAACCTTCTCTTACTTTTGAGTTATCAAAACAAGAACTTTATGTAATAGTGGAAGCTCGAAAAGGGGAATTGGGAATTTTTCTCATAGGAGATCAAAGTGGTTTTCCTTGGAGATAGAATATCCACCGGGTTTCATTAATTTTCAAATTCTCCCTGAATTGTTAAACAAATGAAATTAGCTGATATTATGACGATACTCGGTAGCATAGATATAATTATGAGAGAAGTTGATCATCAAAATAATAATTTATGCAACAGCAGTCCAAACTATAAGTTCTTTTGTTAGATTGGAATTTTTAAAAGAGGTCTATGTACTCATATGGATATTTGTCCCTATATTTTCTCTTGTATTGGGAATGATATCATGTGTACTAGTAAATTGTGTGGTTAGAAAGGTAATATATGCTGGGATACAGCAACATATTGGACCTGAATATGCCGGCCCGAATAACTATTCAAAGAAAATTTCTGTCCATCTAGAGGAAATACTCCTTTATTTAATATTGGACCATCTATAGCAATTATCTCAATTTTACTAAGTTTTTCAGTAATTCCTTTTAGCAATCACCTTCTTTTAGCGGATCTCAATATCCATCTCAAGTATTGCTCCTATTGGACTTCTTATTGCAGGATATGGATCAAATAATAAATATTATTTTTTGGGTGGTCTGCGAGCTGCTGCCCAATCTGTGTTTTATCAATATATCTATGTGTGATTCGTTGAAACATAAACATTTATTTTGACTATTCCGTTTCTTCTAGACGAATAAGTTAAAAAAAGGTTAAAACGGAATATATTTATCTTTAATATATATTTATGTTTGGAGTTAATCTTACTAAAAGGAATTTGATAGTTATATATGAGCGAAAAAAAACTGCTCAGAATTTAGCAGTAAAAAGAAAAATTGAATCTCATTTCCTATGTACAAAGGTTAAACATAAATAAACATAAGTGTAGGTACCCCAAGGTTGGTTGATTAGTCATCCTAGGTTGAAACGGGTTAAATATCCGTATGACGTTTTCACTATCAGTTATATAGGTGTGGGATGTAGTTGGAGGATGTATGCTTCTACTAGAGAAGATTCAGACAAATGGGTAGTTAGGAATTTCAAATCTAGACATAGTTGCCATCAGAATGGTCAATGTGAGATGTTAAAGGTGCCAGTATTGACTATGATGTGGTTAGATAAGATTAGACAAAAGCCGGACTACTATATGTCGAAGAAGATAAGAGAATTGGTGTATGAAAAGTGGATGGTTAGAGTCACTAGGCCTCAGTGTCAAGTAGCTAGAAACATGGCCTTAAGATGGATAGAGAAAGAGTATGATGAACAATTTGAGAGGCTAAAAGATTACAGAGCATGGATTTTAGAATCTAATCCTAACTCGAGTGTTGTTATTGAGTCTAATATGAATAAGCAAAGAATTGATGTAATCTCTAAGTTTTATGTCTGTTTTGATGGGTGTTTCCTTAGAGGAAACTTGTTGCAGACTGTAGAGTTTTCAGATCTACACACATGATGTTCTAGCTTGTTGAAGGTGCTTGTTCGTACATAGTGAATCTGGTTGGAAGGACTTGCTTATGCAAGCATTGGGATATAACTGAGATCCCCTGCCAACATCACATCTTTGAGAGGTGCTAAGAATTGGCCTATTACAAATAAAAGGAGACTCCAAAACCTGCTCAACCTGCACAACCAGGAAGACCTAAGAATGACAAATGAAAGAAAGGAATTAATGAAAATCCAACAAAGAAAGTTGATCCAACAAAGAAATTAATGAAAGTCCAACCAAGAAAGTTGATCCAACTATGGAATATGCAAGTCAGCTACTCACAATGCTAGGTTTCACACTAGTAAACGAGCTAAGGTAATTATTGTTGTGGTTCTGTATGAATTATATGTAGTTATATATTGCTTTTAACTTCACCTTTTGGTTCACAAGGCTGCACAAGGAGAGTCTTTTCAAGTTCATGCTTCACAAGGAGTATCTTCTCAAATACAATAGTCTCAAGAAGTCATCACTCAAGTATCCCAGTCTCAACCCTAGCATACTCGAGAGTATTGAAGAGGAAGTGAAAACCTGAAAGCTTCTATTTTGTGTTCATTAGTATATATGTAGCTTTTGTATATAGATCTATAAGATTTGGTAGGATATGAATTCTAGATCTGGTTGTACCTTTTGATGTTTAATGCTACTTGACCTTTAATCAATATTAAAGGTTTATTGCCTACTATTTTTGTTCTTGTCTCTACTAACACATGGTCCTCACTAACTTTATGTCTCCATTTTGACTATTATATTCATCAATAAAATGCAAAGACAGTTGAAACATTGAACCAAACTTAATTTCCGTAAAACAATATTGAGTCAACAAGAACAATACAGCTGCCTTCAAAGTTATAGTTTCAAACTGCCTAAAATAACGATTGCGCTTAAGACTACATATACAAGAAGCCATTTCTTCATCCGCCATTACGCTTCCTCGAGCTTGTTATCAACTTTTTCAGCTAACTCACTCTCCATCTTCGATTCATGTAAAGACAACTCCTTCCTTTATAGTTCAAGACTTTGTTTTCCAACTCTACTTAAGTGGTTTTTTAATTGAAAAAGCCACGAAAGAAAAATTGATGATTCATAAAAATTACTTAATGAAAAATGTGCTGAATAAATCCAACGAGTTAATAATAATCGAGTTATACCAAAAATGTAATGACAATTCCTTTATCTGATGAATCAAAAAAACCTATGGTTTCATCTAAATTAACTACTAAAGTTGAAAAATAAATTTTCAGTATAATCGACAATTGAAACGACCAAAAAAGATATATGAGTTAATATATGCTCTAAACTGAAAAAATCATAAAAAATTGTTAAAAATTAATAATTAATACTAGGTTTTACCTAATTTTAGAAAATGTCGGGTATTTCTTTTATAGTCCCTTTTTCTTATACAACTTATAATATCTCTTTTATAAGATCCTAAGCCGCTACTCGGACTCGAACCGAGATGCTATCGCACTGCTTCCTAAGAGCAAAGTGTCTACCAATTACACCATAGCGGTGACTTGTTCAAAACAATACTATCAACTTTTTATTCAATATTCAATTGTCGAGATAAAAAAATTAAATAAAAATAAATAAGTCAATTGACCGGAATTCACAATTAATTTAATGAATAAAAACTTGTTTCAATATGTTTTGGGGTTTTTAATTCAATTAAGATCTTTTTTTTATCTTTTATTTAAAATTATTTAAATTTACTTTGCCCTTGATATTTTCTCTAGAATACAATGAAAAATGTAACTAAATTCAAGTAGTTGGGACTAAAACCCAAAGATAAAGCCTTAAATGCTCTTTATCATGTTTTTTCTTTTCATTTATACAATTAAAGAAATGATAAATTCAACTTATCAGTTTCATTAATAAAAAAATGTTTATTTTCTAAAAATTAAAAATTCTCCAAAATCCTTAGAAATTTTAAATAAAATCAGATTTTCCTAATTGCTAAAGAGAAATTCAAAAAATATTTATCAAAATATTTATTTCGATGCATCTTTTCATATTCTACAAGCAGTACAAACGTAAGATTTTTTGATAACTTAAAAATCATATATTGTTATTTATTATTATTATTATTATTATCTAATATTCACTTAATTGTGGATAGCTCTGCTTTCAGGAATTTCATTTCAAGTAAAGAATACAATAATTCAGAGAAACAATATATAAAATATAAAGTTACTTTTTTTTTCACTGAAAATTAATTTGGAAAACCTATGAATTTGCCTAAACAATCTTTTATTTCCTCTTATTGCATTGAGGTAGTGTAGTGATGGGAAAAAAAAACCCCTTTTTGGAACTAAAAAAAGTACTTTTTTTTTGGGTCTATATATTGTATTTTGTTGTACAAAATGTTTTTTGGAGTCACCTGTAGAAAGTGTTGTACAAAATGTTCAATATCCCATCCTTTTCCATATGTTTTCACGAATACGCTTTTTCGAAATAAAAGTACATTTTTTGGAATTCCCATTCAAAATGAAAAGAAAATTTCAGTGGTATAATTGGATGTCAAAGACATTTATTATTCTTTCTTACTCCATATCGAATTATTTTTTTCTTTCCAAATTTATTATATATTATTTTCAAAACAAAAATGATATTCAAAATTTTAAAACCCAATGTTTTTATACCTATTTTTATTTGGTTATTAAAACTTTATTATTTAACGTTTGAAATCCGTACAAGAGTGCTTATAAATTAATCTTTACTTCGAGATTATATTATCAAAACAATCATGAGATTTATTCAGATCATATGTAAAAAACATATCATTTATAATAATCTTTCTTGCAAATGAAAAAACCTCACTTAGTGTGGAAGACAGTCACTAAATTCCAGAATTCAAATTCATTTCTTAATTATTCTAAATAATCAAACTCAAATAACTTTGTTTTAGGTAAATTTTTTTATATAATAAATATTAAGTAGTATTTTGTCGTGTAAATCTTTGTTCTATTCCTAATATATGTATATAAATTATTGTAATACAGAATTTTAACTAAGTTTTTCTGTATAAAATCACAATTTTATATTTTATTTAGTAGTAACAAAAGAAAAGACAAATATTTCTTTTGACAGTAACTTAGTAATATTATTTAATCATTTCTAGTTTTTTTTTATTTGAATATATGTTTCTTTTCAAAGTTTTATGAAGATCTATACTAATTAAAAAAGTCTATTTAGGTTTGAAATCACGTCCCATGTTATTGTTTCCTTGGAAAGAAATATATATATATATATATATATAAATTAGTGAATAAGAAATAATAAATTTAAGAATAAAATAAAAACGATGATTTATTTTATGGAACATACATATCAATATTCATAGATTATTCCTTTCATTCCACTTCTAGTACCTATTTTACTAGGAGTTGGACTTCTCCTTTTTCCGAGAGCAACATAAAACCTTTGCCGTATGTGGACTTTTCTGAATATTATTTTGTTAAATATAGTTATGATCTTTTCACTCTATCTATCTATTCAATAAATTTTTGGAAGTTACATTTATCAAAATGTTTGGTCTTGGACCATAAATAATGAATTTTCTTTTGAGTTCGGTTACTTTATTGATCCACTTATTTCTATTATGTTAATATTAATATCAACTGTTGGTATTTTGGGTCTTATTTATGGTGTCAATTATATATCTCATGATCAATGATATCTGGCTTTTTTTTTTTTTGCTTATATGGGTTTTTTTAATACTTCAATGTTAGGATTAGATACTAGTTCTAGTTTGATCCAAGTTTATTTTTTTGGGAATTAGTTGGAATGTGTTCATATTTATTAATAGGTAATTGGTTCACACGACTTATTGCAGCGAATGCTTGTCAAAAAGCTTTTGTAACTAATTGCGTTGGGGAATTTTGTTTATTATCTGGAATTTAAGATCTTTATTGGATACAGGGAGTTTCAAATTCGGGATTTGTTTGAAATATTCAATAATTTAATTTTAAATAATAGAGTAAATCTCGTATTCCTTACTTGTGTGCATTTCTATTATTTGTGGGTCCTATTGCTAAATCCGCACAATTTCGTTTTCATGTATGGTTACCTCATGCCATGGAGTGCCCTACTCCTATTTGGGCTCTTATATATGCTGTGACTATGGTAGCGGCGAGAATTTTTCTTGTAGCTCGTCTGCTTCCTCTTTTTATAGTTATCCCTTCTATAATGTATATAATATCTTTGATAGGTATGATAACAGTACTCTTAGGAGCCACTTTAGCTCTTGCTCAAAAACACATTAAGAGAGGTTTTGACCATTCTACGATGTCTCAAATCTCTAGTTATGTAGTCTTATCGATCCACTTTATTTCATTTGATTACTCATGCTTATTTGAAAGTTTTGTTGTTTTTAAGATTTGAGTCCATTATTCATTCACTGGAAACTATAGTTGGCTATTATCCCAATAAAAGTTAGAATATGATTCTCATGGGTGGTTTGAAAAACATGTGCCGTTTAAAAAACCAGCCTTTTTATTAGGAACACTTTCTCTTTGTGGTATTCCCTCTTACTTGTTTTTGGTCTAAAGATGAAATTCTTAATGATAGTTTGTTATTTTCATCAATTTTGGCAAATATAGCTTGTTCAACAGCGGGGTTGAAGCATTTTATATGTTTTGGATCTATTTACTCACTTTTGAAGAAAATTTAAACACTTATTCTATAAATTACAATGGAAAGAAATAGCTCCTTCTATTCAATCTCTTTACGGGGTAAACATATAAAATTAGTAATAATGTAAAATCAAACTTTTATTACTGTTGAAAATTTTGGACTTAATATAAGAACTTTCTGTTATCCCATGAATAAGACAAATACTATTTTGTTTCCTATGCTTGTATTGCTTCTATTTACTTTGTTTATTAGAGCCATAGGAATTCCTTTCAATCAAGAAGGAATAGAATTTGATATATTATCCAAATTATCAGAAAATTTTGGTGGATTAGTACGAATTTTTCAGAAATGCAACTTAATCTATTATTATAGCCTTTTTGAAATATTTATAGCATACTGTTTATATAAGCCTTTTTATTTCATAAATGGAATACGAAACGAATTCGTTGGGTAAAGATAATAAATTTTGTATATAATTGGTCGTATAATCATGGTTACATAGATGCTTTTTTAAAAACATATTTAATTGAAAGTATAAGACGATTAGCAAAATAAACAAATTTTTTTGATAAACTAATCATTGATGGAATTACAAATTGAGTAGGTATTACAAGTTTCTTTGTAGGAGAATTAACAAAATATATAGGTGGAAGTCGGATCTCTCTTATCTATTCTTATATTTACCATATGTATTGATTTTCTTAATAACCATCTTCTTTTTTTTAAAAAAATTATAAATTCGAATTTTCTTTATTTCTATTTAGATTTTCAGTAACTTTTTTTATAGTTATAGTATGTTCATACATGGAATTCATCATCCTTATTAAGTTTGTGTTTTCTATTCACTCGGATTTCTTCCATTTCATCGATTTTGTGGAGATCCTTCATTTCTTCCGAAAAAGAGAAGGAAAAGGAACATCTTCGATGGATACCTCTTAGTCATGTTCAGTCCCACCTCTTTCTTCTATTTCTGAGGTTCTTTTTAGTTTCTTAGTAAAAATGGGTGATGGCATTCTGCCTAAATAGTAGAAACATGTAATAAATAAGAGAATGCTAAAGTTTCAGCCATAGAACTCAATTATGACACAAGGAACTTATACTTATTAGATCTAATAAGTACATTAAATCTAATAAAATTATTCTGCGGTATCCAGACTAATACCAATCCAACCCATTTCATAAATAAAATGTGACCAATTAACCAACCAACAATACTACTTGTTGCAAATAACATCTTGTTGTTGCATCAAAACATATAAATGTTGATTAATCTGACTAACATTGAAATTGGTAAAATGAAATGATTGAATAATTGAAAAATGAAATTATTCAGGAACACACATTGAATGCGAAGATTACACATTTATTTATGGTAGTAGATCCATAATCAAAAAAATGTTTGTGATTGTTCTAGAAGAAATGAAACAAAAGATATGATAAAGCTATGACAATTATTGTATGAGATCTACCCAATGCTGAATACAAAGGCACATAATAGATTGATATGAACGTCATGAGTTGTCCCACAATAAAACCTGTTGTTGCTGATACTTTCTTCTCGGTTCCTTCTTCTCCTTTGTCCATAACCCAAGCTAGGAGAAGGAAGAGATAAGAGGGCCCTATGGAGAATGTTGTCAGAAATCCATAATAGTTACCAACCACAACGACTGAATTGATTATCTTCCTGCATAAGGATACTAGATTACCTAGTATAAAAGATTGAATAACCATCACAACCCTCCCTTTTTTCTTTTCTATGTCAATTTCTGGATTACTATATGATGATTTTGCAACTTTCCATATATAGAAATATAAAGAGATATACTAGAAACGACATCTCTTATGTCAATGACACCAAAGAGATATTAAAGGAATGGAATTGGGATATGAATGGAATATAATGAAATAGAGCCGCTTTGAGGTTCCCTATGAAATGAGGCATGGAATAGAGCCACTACATAAAATTTTTAGGGGTTACAAAGGAAAATTCGAGTTTATATTGGTCATGGGTTGATAACGGGTATTGAACTCTATGAGATCTAATCTTGTGTTGTTCCTCAGTAGCTAAGTGGTAGAGCGGTCGTCTATTAACTGATTGGTTGCATGTTCAAATCCTACATGGGGAGATTTGATTCATTCTGAATTAAATAATTCATAATATAAGATTGAACATGTTCGCTTTGACCGTTAGGAGTAGGTAACCCGTTCCCTGTGTCTTTGTTTCTATTGAATTATATCTCATCTTATCACATTTTATTATGTGATATTTGAGAATCACCGTCAATACCTTGGTGGAGGTTCGGGATAATCCTTTATTCCATAGTCCAGGGGCTATTACATCAAGTCAATTCAGAATTTTTAGATGTACTAAGAAGTGCATCTTTGATGCAGTCATTGATTCTCCCGAGAGTTCACAATTACCGCGAACAAACATATCAATTTAATGACTTGATGATGAGGAACTCATTTTTGCTATGATACTAATACTTGTACTTGCTCTGCTATTCTGCCCAAGCTTGGCTGAGGAAGAGTTAAGGGGATTCAAAAATTATGCTGATCGGCCAGTAAAAAATACTATATGTAAACAAAAAACAGAAGCGATAGATGATATATATATATATATATATCTAAATTTAAATTAAAAAAGAAGGCCACTCCACTCTATTTTGACAAAAGACCCATCCCCAAGTTCCTTAGCTTTGAGTCTGCTATCCCGAACATGATTTTCCTATCTCCCGGAGGGAAAGGTCCCCGACACCGTAGTTTTTAGCCACATGCTCTATTCCTCTGAGCTACAAGCCCCACCCCGTCTCCACTAGATTTTTTCCCAGGAGTACCCAAAAAAAGGAACATTTCCTCTCCATATCCATTTCGGGTTAAGAAGATGTGACAGTGCCTTTCCTCTATAAGAACAGTGCGTTCCGGGGTGTGAAGTGGGATAAAAGGGATTTCATAATTGGTGTTTTTAATAAGACAACCTTTCCCTTTTTCATTTTTCTCAATCTGAAAAAGTAATAAGAATAAGAGGTGTTAAGCTTTTCATCATCCTGGCGTCGAGCTATTTTTCCGCAGGACCTCCCCTACAGGATCGTCACCTCAGTACAATTTAATCACCAAGTTCAGGATGGATTGGTGTTGTTCCTCTACACCCAGGATACCAAAATATCAAGCCATGAATGAAGAAAGACATGCGAGAAAAGCATATTGCCTAGTGATAGTGAGGCTCCAATAATTGACCGTAGTGGATATCAAAGGCTTATGCCCCTCCATCCTTTGGATAAAAGGGCATAATTTTAGGTTTTTTCATGTTGTCAAAGAGTAGATCAATGGTATTTTCGTGTTGTCAAAGAGTTGAACTATGAAAATAGATGGCGAGTGCTTGATCGAATTGATCAGGTCATGTAGGAACACGGTGCAAGTCTACGAGTCTATTAGGATGCCTCAACTGCATACATCACTACACTTCCACTTGACACCTATCATAATGATAAGCAGCTCGTCCGCCGTGACCTCTCTTAAATTCTCAAAACTTCTGTCATTCCATCCTCGCAGGGGCGAAAAACATGTTGCTGTCTCGACTATGCTACCAGAGGCTTTGGGGAAGTCAGAATATGAGAGCACTCATCTTTAGGTGGGCTTACTACGTAGATGTTTTCAACAGTTATCCTCTTTGTACTTGGCTACCTAGTGTTTATTGTTGGCATGATAATTGGTACATCATAGGTGCGTCATTCCCAGTCCTCTCGTGCTAGAGAAATGTCCTCTCAATGCTCTAACGCACACACCGGATATGGACCGAACTGTCTCACAACATTCTGAACCCAACTAACGTATCACTTTAATGGGCAAACAGCCCAACTCTTGGAACATACTACATCCCTAGGTGGCGAAGAGTCGACATCAAGGTGTCAAACCTTCTCGTCGATGTGAGCTCTTGGGGAAAATCAACTTGTTATCCCTAGAGTAACTTTTATCCATTGAGCGATGGTTCTTCCACTCGGCACCGTCAGATCATTAAAGCCAACTTTCGTCCCTGCTCGACGGGTGGGTCTTGTAGTCAAACTCAGTTCTGACTTTGCACTCGAGGACCAATCTCAATTCGGCCCGAGGAAACCTTTGCACGCCTGCGTTACCTTTTAGGAGGCCTACGCCCCATAGAAAATATCTACCTAAGACTGTCTCTTGGCCCGTAGGTCCTAGCACAAGGTTAGAATTTTAGCTCTTCTAATGTGGTATCTCACTGAAGGCTAATGCATTCCACTTATTGAACAGCGTTCTATAGTCGGTCTGTGACCCCTGGATACCGAAGGCATCCTTGGGGTGATCTCGTTGTTCCTATGGGGTGTAGACGATGGGGTCGGTCCATGGATTTTCCTTCCTTTTATTGCATTTCACTCAAAGGGTTGAAGAGAGATAGTGCATCAAGCTGTTTGCAAGGGCCAACTTGATCCTCTCCCCAGGGATCAATCACTGACGAGGGAAACCTAGGAGAGCCGCCGACTCCAACTACCATCCACGTACAATCCATACTAGTTTTGACCAACTGACAATCCTACCTGCTCTACGTTCTTGACAGCCTATCTTTGTCTCAATAGAGTATTTCAGTGGCATGTTTTGGGTCTTTTCCCCATTACTTAGAAAAAGTGAGCCACTTATTCACGTACAAGATATTATCATTACCGCCAGGACAATTACACACCCAACCCGTAATCAAAACAACCCTATTGCAAGAGTGTAGCTCTACCAACTAAGCTATTTCCCCTGAGCGAAGTGGAACATACATGAAGGACTCAAATTCTTCTTATATTCTTTTCCTTAGCGCAGCTAGGCCATTATGGATTTCAACTAAAGTCCTCGCCCGTCATGTAATTCATTGCACCTATGGTCTAATCAATTGGGAGAGAAAAAATAGATTACTTTTTGGGAAAGATTCATCCCCCCTTCCTTACCGTAGGAAGTATTTATGAAATAACTTCAAAGAGAAGAAAAAATAGGATGTTAAGAGACCCTACTAGCCTAACCCTAGACACTCTAAGATCCTTTTTCAAACATGCTCCCATTTCAAAACATCCCATTGCACTGATCGGGGGTGTTCGTAGTGACTGAGGGGGTCAAAGACCAAGAAGTGAGTTATATATCAGCCAAACATTCTTCTTACGGTTAGATCCGATCTCCAGGTCCTTGCGGAAAGGAAAAATAATTTCATGTTCATCATTTCATGAAAGGAGGATAAGAAAAATCATATTGATTGCAGCTTTTCCAAGCACCCGAGAAAAACATGAAAAAGGCTCGAACAGTACAATGCCTCTGTCACCCCATATCGAAAGGGGTGATCTCATAGTTCTTTGTCTTTGAAGATATGTTGTTAGGTGCTCCATTTGATTTTCTTATTGAGGCCAAACCTAAACCTTTGCTCGAGAGATAGCTGCCATACATTGATAAGGGATGTATAGATTCTCGAGTAGAGAGGAGGCATAATGGTCTCCTTTAGACAGCTCGTGATGAGAGTCTCGATGGTGAGGTGTCTGAATATGAATCCGGGGATCCGACCTTGGTGAATCTGAATCTTTGGAGACTGAGTTAGCGGAATTGGTTGAATGAGCACCACAAAGGAGGTGATGATTCCTTTGATAATCTTGGATCTGTCAAGTTGGAATTCTCACAAGCTTGACACTTCGCTTGTCTTGAATCCTCAAAGAAGAGTGGCGCCTTAGGTTTCTACTTAGAGAGAAAGTTCATCTCTTTATTGATAAAAGGTGAAGTATACAATTGCCACAAAGGAACCTTATATAATGGTTCAATGACTTGGGGGCCTTCTAGGGCAAGCTTAAAATGTGACACTATGATGTCGATATTATGACCATAGTCTCGACATAAACAGAAAAGGAAATGAGTGGTGCATCACTCTTAACAAAACAGGAACGCATATAAAGACTAAAAAGGTCAAAAATGGCAGGTATGTTGGCACATGGGTCGACAACTGTACTTGTTTCTTTGGCCGGAATGAACTTAGACGTAAGACTTAACTAAGGTTGGGTGTTGGCGCTGGTCCCTGCAAACACGGAAATATTAAAACAGAAACGCACCCATGTTAAGTGGGGAGTCGAAGAGAAGCTTCTTGCGGTGTAGTCTGTGGTCGAGGTGGAGCTTCCTGCGGTGCGTTTGGTGAGAACCTCGTCGGGCTTCGGTAAGCTTCTTTGCTCTAGGTTTATCTCGGCTATGGACTTGATCATGTTGAGTAGCGTTCCGATGAAGTCCACAAACTTGTCTCAAACGGCTTTGGTCTTTCTTTGGGTTTTTGGTCTGGAGTGAATGATCGGAATATGTTGGATGGCCTCGGCCATCAAGAAATTATCGCCGATGGCCTCATCATTCCTTCCCTCTTGTGAACAATAAATACATCATCAGATCGGTTCACCTACTTTAAAGAATGTGAGATCCGAAATATTAAAAAAACATGATGTACCTTAAAATGGTTGGGTAGGTCAATGCGGTAGGCATTTTTTTTTGTTGCGTTCTAGGACTTGGAATGGTTCATTGCCTCGTGGTGCCAACTTCTTGTTCTGTTTCTGTTCCTTAGGGAACTGTTTAGTCCTAAGATTCATCCTAACCCAATCTCCTGGTTGGAAGACGACCTCCCTCCGACCTTTGTTGGCGTGTGCCGATATTTTGATGTGCTCGCTTCGATGGTTGTCTTAGTGTCCTCATGAAGTTTTCAGATGTACTCTGCCTTAGCATCTTCATCTTGACTTACTGTCTCCGGGGGCGCCATGTTGAGAATGTTCTGTAATCATTTGTACTTACTCATGTGGTCGGTTCTAACATCGAGATTAGATAAAGTCATATGGTACTAGGGGTTGTAATGGCTTGCTAGAGTCCACTTATAATTTGTGAGTTGAGATATTCATTGCTAGTACTATATGATCTTGTTGGGTCACACACCTAAGCAAATGGAGACAATTTAATAGGGAATGATCATTATAGGAATGATTCATGACTTGAGCATAATAATACATGGTTTCAGATGATAACATGTGTTTTTGGCCATGCCTAAATTAATCCTAATTCAACTAGGATTTAATTAGGTTTTTAGGCTGGACCTAAATTTATCCTAATTCAACTAGGAATTAATTAGGTGTTTTGGGCTGGGCCTACATTAATCTTACTTCAACTAGGAATTAATTAGGTTAACTTAAACTCCCTATATATATGATATAGGGTACATTTTTGATGAGATAAGAAACCCTAGCCGCTGATTGCACAAGCCAAAATCCTAAGAGAATTGCCCACAAAGTTCTAGCAAACTTCTCTCCTACTTGCGTGCGTGTGGACTATCAATATAGGTTCTACACTTGGAGCACTTGCTGATCTCATACTTGATCTTATATCCGCTGCACTAACCAAACTTCAGGTATAATCGAGTTCTGTATTTTTCAGATTCAATTAAGTTAATACAAGACCTAGGGCTTAGGGTTTTGCTAGATTAGTCAATTGATAATTGTCGAATTGCTTAAAAACCTAACACGCCAATGGCTTGATATCTAATGGGGACGAAGGTTGAAAACCATTCACAACTTCAAAACGTGAATGGTTAGTTGTAGAATACACAACTCGGTAATAGGAAAAATCTATGTAGGGTAAAGCCTTCGGGCCAGCTCCTCATGTTTGTGTCCACAGCTGTTCTGATTAGGGCTGAAACGGTCTGGTTGACGACTTTCGTTTGTCCATCTGTTTGCGGGTGGCATGTTATTAAGTACAACAAGTTGGTTCCTAACATCTTCCACAAGGCACGCCAGCAGTGGCCAAGGAACATGCGATTGCGGTCTGACATAATAGTGCGAGGTCTGTCATTTAACCGTACACTGTCTCGCATGAAAAGAGGTGCAATCTGTGAGGCGTCGTGACCCTTTTCACATGGAGTGAAATGTGCCATCTGGGCGAATTTGTCTCTTACGACAAGGATGGTGTCCTTCTTCTGATACTTGGATAAACCTACAATAAAATCCATAGGCAGATCTACCCAAGGGCCGTTAGGAATAGGTAAAGGCATGTATAATCATTGTGGATGTGACCTGGATTTGGCCGTGTGGTAGGCGATACATCATTCGCAGTGTCTAGTGATATCTCGTTTCATGTGTGACCATAAGAAATGATCCTTGAGCATACTTAAGGTCTTCTTGACGGTGAAGTGTCTCATAAGTCCTTTTCCATGCGCCTCAGTCACTAGTAATTCTCCAATTGATCCTTGGGGTATGCAAAGCCTTCGTTTCTTGAAGATGAATCCAGCGTGGATGTAGAAGTCTACATGGGCTCCTTGGCCGTAAGCTTTGAATGTTTCCTTGATATCTGCATCATCCGCATATTGAGTCTCAATTGATTCAAAATCCAATACTTTAGCCTCCATTATGGAGATGAGGGCGTATCTTTTTGAAAGTACGGCCGCTATCACGTTCACTTTGCCTTTATTGTACTTGATCATGTACGGAAAGGTCTCGAGGAATTTGAGCCAACGAGCATGTCTCTTCTTGAGATTGGTCTGGCCTCTCAAGTGCTTCAATGTTTCATGGTCAGAATGTACCACAAATTCCTTGCCCAAAAGATATTGTTGCCAACTCTCCAACGAACGGACCAATGCGTAAACCTCTTTGTCGTAGGTAAGGCAGTTGAGCATGGCTCCCTAAGCTTGTCATTAAAGAACGCCATTGGTCTTCTTCCTTGGGTCAAAGCGGTTCAAATACCTATCCCTGAGGCATCACACTCAACTTCGAATTTTAGATCAAAATTGGGTAAAGTTAATACCAGAGCTTGTGCTAGGTGATCTTTGCGTTCTCAGAAGGCTGAGTCTTAGGCTGATTCCCAATAGACAGCTACATCCTTTTCGATGACCGCCACAAGAGGAGCAGCTATGGTGCTAAATTCTTGGACAAATTGTCTATAGAAACTTGCTAAACCATGAAAGCTGCAGATATGTCTGATGATACTAGGCGTTCACCACTCTTGAATGGCCTTGATTTCTCTTGATCAACACGTAAGGCTATGGAACTCACAACAAAACATAAAGATACTACTTCATTAGTGAAAATGTACATTTTTGAGATTGACAAACAAGCCTTCCTATTCCTCAGATTGGTGGGAGTCCGGGTTTAATGTCTTCCGGGAACACGTATTTAAATATGTCCAAAAGAGAAGAGATCTCGGCTGGGAGCTTGACCTCACTTAATCATGCAGACAAACATTCTTTAAAAATCATGAATAGCACTTGTCCTAGGTTGTTGATGGTCTTAGAAACCGTATGTGATGAGACATAAAAGTTGGAACATTTTACCTCGGTTTCCTTGGATTTCATGGACTTGAGTTGGTGTCAAAGGAGCAAGCGTTTACTTCTTCTTCTCATGGGTAAGCGTATAAAGGTCTGTCTGGCCATCGTGGAGTACCTCTCGGTAAACTTCTCTGGTTCTACTTTGGTGCTAAGAACCTAGCGTATCATGAGTGATTGCCCGCAGTCCGGATACTCCACTTGAGGCGTTGGTTCAGCTAATTTCTTCTCTTATTCCTCTTGAGACTCATTTCCGCCATCGGCAGTGATGATCATGACATGCTTGTTGGGGCAATCCCTAGCCATATGTCTGCGGTCTTGGCACCTATAAAAAATAATGCACGAGTATGTGAAGAAGGACTAGTCTTTGGTACCTTAATAAATTTGCTTGGCTCGGTTGTTTGCTCTTGAATCGTGACTCAGTCTCGACCCTTTTAGGTGCAGGTTCAACAGCCTTAGGTGCATTCCAAGTGGATTTAGCTCGGGCGAATGTCTTCTGCTTGATGTGTTGTTCGGCCTACATGGTGAGGTGAAAGACTTCATGGAGCTCATGGTGCGGATGTCTTTGCACCTTAGCGGCAATCTGTTTGTGTAGTTCGTCGATGAATTGGACCATTAAGGCTTCTTCCAACTCTTTGACTTTTAGTCGGTTCTTCAAGCGTTCAAACTTGTCAAAGTATTCCTCGACGCTCTTGAATCCTTGTTTAAGCTGTTGGAGTTATTTCTGCAGCTCACGGTGGTGACAGGTCGGAACATAGCGTCGCCTCATGAAACGTTTCATCTCGTCCCAACACTCAATTTATCTGATATTGTAGCGTATACGGTCAAATACTTCCCGATCCCACCAGACAAGGGCTCCTTCACAGAGTTGTGCTGCAGCAAAGGAAAGTTGCTTTTTGTTAGGTTATTCATAACATTCAAAAATATTGTCTAACCGTCATTCCCAGTCCAAGTAAGCTTCCGGGTTGACACGTCTGACAAAGGTTGGGGTAATGTTCTTGGGGTCAACAGGTCAGGGTGGTCCATCATTGTCTCGCCTATGTTAGCCATTGTAATCTCGACGGTCTGGATAGTCATAGCCCTTGTTATCCGGATGAGTTGATCGGGTGCAGTTGTTTGGGATGAACCTCCGGCGCATGGCTCGGCTCTTCGATTGTCAGTCCGGTTGTTTGGATTATCTCCAGTTTGATGAAGGTGTGGCCTCTGGTGACTAGGTTTGTCTGCTCGTCCGAGTTGTACTCGATCCTGTTATCCTCCTCATTTTCCGGATAGTGGAACTGTAGGTGCGTGGAACGCCCCAAGGGTTGCTGGTTGGTTTGGTTCGTGTTAGTCGGGTCTGGTGGTTCCACATGTGGTGGAAGTGGAAGATGTTCCAGTTGGACCATTTGATCATTCATCCGAGCGATTTCTGTCTAGATGTTGATGAGAGCGTCTTTGAGACGGGTGAGCTAGTTTGTCGGGATCTCCACTAGTTGGTTCTTTGTCATTGTATCTGAAAAAGAAACTAAGTATTAGTGAGTCTCTAATCAAAATCACTGTGTCTACTTATGGAAACAAATTTCAAAATTCAAATTTTAAATTTGAATCAATGTAAACAAAGCAAGAGAATCCCAGTACTTAATGAAATAACATGAAAAAGGAAACAAAATATTATGGAAGTAAATATGACGTAATGAAAATGAAACAACACTTCGAATAAAAATGTAAATAAGAGAAACTGATTAAAAAACTACTTGCGATGAACATGATGAACACATGAAAAACACGAAGAATAATTTTTACTGGTTTTCTTTTTAAAAACGAAAAGTGAAAGGGAATGAGAGTCTTAGTTTTGAGGTCTCTAAATATGAATTCGGGGATTCGACCTTGCTGAGTTTGAATATTGGAGACTGAGTTGGCAAAATTGGTTGAATGACAACCACAAAGGAGGTGACGATTCCTTTGATAATATCAGATCTGTCAAGTTGGAATACTCACAAGCTTGACTTATCTCTCGTCTTGAATCTTCAAAGAAGAGTGGCGGCAAGGGTTTCTACTCAGAGAGAAAGTTCGTTTCTTTATTAATAAAAGGTGAAGAATACAATTGCCACAAACGAACCATATATGATGGTTCGATGGTATGTGGGCCTTCTAGGGCAAGCTTAAAATGTGACACCATGATGTTGATATTATGACAACATAGTGTCGACATAAGCAGAGAAGGAAATAAGTGATGCAACACTTTTAACAAAACAAGAACGCATTAAAAGACTCTAAAAAGGTCCAAAAAGGCAAGGATGTTGACACATGGGTCAACAACTATACTTGTCTCTTTGGACTGAACGAACCTAGACGTAAGACTTAACTAAGGTTAGGTGTTGGCGCTGGTCCCTGCAAACATAGAAATAGTAAAACATAAACGTACTCGGGTTAAGTCGATAGACGAAGAGAAGCTTCCTGCGGAGTACTCTGTGGTCGAGGTGGAGCTTCTCGTGGTGCTTTTGGTGAGAACCTCGTCATGCTTCAGGAAGCTTCGTAGCTCTAGGTTGATCTCAGCTATGGGCTCGATCAGGTTGTGTAACGTTCCGATGGACTCCACGAACTTGTCTTGAACGGCTTTAATCTTGCTTTGGGTTTCTGGTCCAGAGCGAATGATCGCAATGCGTTGGATTGCCCCGACGATCAAAAGATTATGGTTGATGGCCTCATTAGCCTGGATCCCATGAGTGAATAGAAAGTTGGATCTACATTGGATCTCACCTAAATCGCCTCATCTATCCTCCATAGGAGAGGTTTGGTTTAAAACCCCGGTTCGAACAGGAGGAGTACACCATGTTAATGTTCCATGGATGATCCACATCTCACGGTCGAGCACTAATTAACATATTGAACTATCCATGTGGCTGAAAGCCCTCACAGCCCAGTCACAACGACGCAATTATCAGGGGCGTGCTCTACCACTGAGGTAATAGCCTGTCATGTGAGCCTCCTGTTGGAGCCCGCCATGAAAAGCCAAAACCAAGAGAAAGCCCATCACTTTCTTTCCTTTTTACGCCTCTTACCGCCACACAAGAGGAACATGGGGGCGTTAAAGGGGATCTATCAACTTGTTCCGACTTATGATGATAAGCTCATGGGTTTGGTCCTACTTCACTGTCGAGAAACGAAAGAAGGCTTCCATCTCCAAGTTAACTCAGACGTAAGTCTCTTCTTTTTGAGTGTGAAGCTATATCAAACCTAAATACCCAAGAAGCATTAACTCTCCCTGAAAAGTAGGTGATCCAGCCGCACATTCCAGTATTGCTCTCCCATAACCATTTTTTCACGGTTTAGGCTGCTCCTTTTTCGCTCGCAGCTACTACGGGAATAACTTTTGTTCTTTTCCTTTGGCTACTAAGATGTTTCAGTTCGCCAGGTTGGCTCTTGCTTGCCCATGGGTTCAGCAGCAGTTCAAAAGATTAACCTACTCGGAAATATCTGGATCTACGCTTATTTTCAACTCCCCAAAGTATATCATTGCCTACTACGCCCTTCCTCGTCTCTAGGTGTCTACGTATTCACTGTAAGCCTTTCCTCGTTAAACCTCATTCTTAAATTTAATGTTATGCCATCCTAAGGTGCTGCTAAATGGAAAGATCTTATAATCGTCCATGAATGAAAAATCGTATATCGAACTGCCGAATCCAAAAAATTGGGTGCTATCATATAGCTGCGAATCAGCGAATTTTCTTGAGTTGGAGATAAGAAGACTCAAACTTACGCCCCCTGACGCCACACGATATTAGACATGGGGGCGTAAAAGGGGATTCTATCAACTTGTTCTGACCTAAGATAATATACTCATGGGCTTGGTCCTACTTCACCGTCAAGAGACGAAAGAAGGTTTCCATCTCCAAGTTGAACTGATGTAACTCACTTCTTTTTGGGTGTGAAGCTGTGTCAAACATAAAGACCCAAGAAACATTAGCTCTCCCTGAAAAGGAGGTTAACAAGCTGCACCATCTCGTACGGCTACCTTGTTACGACTTCACTCCAGTCACTAGCTCTGCCTTCGCCACCCCCTCCTTGCGGTTAAGGTAACGACTTCGGGCATGACCAGCTCCCATAGTGTAAAGGACGGTGTGTACAATGCCCGAGAATGAATTCACCTTCGTATGGCTGACCGGCGATTACTAGCGATTCCATTTTTTATGCAAGCGATTTGTAGCCTGTAATTCAGATTGAGCACGAGTTTTTGGAGTTAGTTCACCCTCGCGGGATTGCAACCCTTTGTCCCGACCATTGTAGATAGTGTGTCCCCAGGGCATAAGGGGCATGATGACTCGACGTCATCCTCACCTTCCGCCGGCTTATCACCGATAATCTCTGTCTGCGTTACCAAAGGCACCCTTCTCTTTCAAGAGGATTCAAGTTGGGCCCTAGTCAATTCGTTTGAGTTTTATTCTTGCGAACGTACTACCTAGGCGGGATACTTAAGGCATTAGCTACAACATTGCATGGATCGATATACACAGCGCCTAGTATCCATCATTTACGGCTATAATTACTGAGGTACCTAATCTCATTCGCTCCCCTAGCTTTCCTCTCCTAGTGTCAGTGTTGGCCCATCAAAGTTTTTTCTCTGTTGGTGTTCTTTTCGATTTCTATGTATTTCAATGCTTACCAAAAATTCCCTTTGCCCCTACTGTACTCAAGCTTGATATTTTCCACTGCATGTCCAGGGTTGAGCCTTGGGATTTGACGTCGTACTTAAAATGCCACCTACAGCCGCTTTATGGCCAATCATTCCGGATAACGCTTGTATCCTTTGTATTACCGCGGCTGCTGGCAGAGAGTTAGTCGATGTTTATTCCCTATATACCATCATTGCTTCTTCTCTGGAAAAAGAAAGTTCAGGACCCGTGTGCCTTCTACCTCCACGCGGCATTGTTCCGTCATGCTTTCACCCATTGTGGAAAATTCCCCACTGCTACCTCCCATAATAGTCTGGGCCGTGTCTCAGTCCCAGTGTGGCTGATCCTCTCGGACCGGCTACTGATCATCGCCTTGGTAAGCAACTGCCTCACCAGCTAGGTAATCAGACCCGAGCCCCTCCTCGGGGGGATTCTTCCTTTTGCTCTTCAGCATTCAGGGTCTTAGCAGCTGTTTCCAGCTGTTCTTCCCCTCCCAAGACCAGGTTCTTACGCGTTACTCACCTGTCCGCCACTGGATACACCACTTCTCGTCCGACTTGCATGTGTTAAGCTCGCCGCCAGGGTTCATCCTGAGCCAGGATCGAACTCTCCATGAGATTCATAGTTGCATTTGTTATAACTTCCTTCTTCATAGATAAAGCTGATTCGGAATTTTCTTTCATTCCAAGTCATAACTTTTATCCATGCGTTTTGTATTCACATAGAGTTCGCTCCCAGATATATAGCTACACGGTATCGGTATCGACGTCTTGACCTAAAAAATCTTCTTTTTGTTGAACCGTATAAAATCTTCTTTTTTACTGACCTCCTTCTTGCAACCGGTATCGACGTCCTGACCTAAAAAAATAATATTTCTCGATAAAGTCGGTTGATTAAGATAAAATTTTATTCCTTAGGAGCCGTATATGCACCTTTTGATGCAGACGGTTCAACAAAAATTGTGAAAAAATCAATGTGTCGATTCCAACCCCCTTTTTTAATAGAAGGTTTTTTTTATAACTTATAACGGAAGGGTTTGCTAAGTCAAAGAAAAAGAAGTTTTGACCCTTTTATTAGATTTTAAAATCTAATAATAAAACGATCGATTAAGCCACTTAGACTAATTGGATTCATTGATATATTTTTTTCATTGAGGTTCAGTTGAAATGGCGATGAATTTTTCTTGTTCCTAAATGGGTGTTTTCCTTTTTATTCCATTTATTAAGTTTATGCTCTACACCGAGTAAAAGGAAAAATTTACCCAATTTTGATTTGGACATATAGGACAAATGAACCAAATACCACGTCTTGGTTTACTAAAATTTTTTTCAATTCATTTCTTTCACATTTTTTCTGTCAAATAGTCAACAAATTTCTCATTATATTATTTGATTTTAGAAACAGTTTTAGATCACCCTGTTTCAATTTTTTGATTTTGTAATAGAATTTTTTGTCATAATTTTGCATATCATATAATTAGTAATTATTAAAATATTAGATATTTATTATCAATTGCCTTTTTGCTAAACGGAACCTAGATACTTCAATTTATTAGTCCGATCCCATAAACAATAAAAAAAGTTTTGATAATCTAATATTAATCTAATTACGCCCTCCATTTAATTTCACTTTATTTTTTGCGCTTCGTGTTACAAATTTTTGATAATTCAATCAATCTTTTTGGACAAAAAAATGGATATCTCGATTAAGGGAGAAAATGGGGAACTCCCAATATATCTAGCAAGTCACACTGTATGTTAACCCAATATGTATCTCCTTCTCCAGGACTTCGAAAATGTACTTTTGGAACGCTAATAGGCATGAAATGAAAAAAAAAGAGAATGAAGTTTGCTATTTCCTATGAATCGAATTGTTCCATTATTACTAACATAATATAACAAATTTTAATCCTTTCACCAAAAAAATTACCTAAAAAAGGGGTTCGTAGCATAGTTTTTTCCAATACAATAAAGTTATATAGTGTCTATCTTTCCTTGTTAAAGGGGTATTTCCATGGGCTTACCTTGGTATCGTGTTCATATTGATGTAATGAATGATTCCGGTCGTTTGCTTTCTGTTCATATACTTCATACTACTTTGGTTGCTGGTTGGGCCGGTTTGATGGCTCTATATGAATTAGCTATTTTTTATCCCTCCGACCCCGTATGCCTACCCTTTTCGAAACATTTCTGGTTGTTTTGATAGACAAAGATGGAATTATTAGAGCCGACATCCCACAACTGTGAAAATATGCTAAACGGGCTCAGTTGGGTGAGATTTTTGACTTTAAATCGTACTACTTTGAAATCCGATGGTGTTTCTCCTAGCAGTCCATGGGGTCGGTTTACTTTTGGACATGCTTCGTTAGATCTACTTTTCTTCTTTGGACACATTTGGTATGGTTGTAAAACCCTCTTCAGAGATGTTTTTGCTGGGATTGATCTAGATTTGGATGCTTAAGTGGAATTTGGGGGATTCCAAAAACGTGGAGATCCAACTACAAAAAGACAAGTAGTCTGATGCAACATTCCTTTTTTTTCTTCTATTTTATGTTTGTGATTTAATTTAATGGGTAGGATACCGTAGGAATCTTGATTTAAATCATTGTCGTAATGAAAAAAATAGAAGAGGTTTTGTGGGTTCTCTACGTTTTTGCTTCTCTTCAAGTTGTTGTTCCATGGCTTTTGGCCTTGTTGATTTTGCAGAAAACTGACCTCAGTAACCCGTGTATCCTCTTCTACCTGTAGGTCTCCTCACCAATCATGGTAACTTGCTTATGGTGCACCTTCAGCAACCTATCTATCTTATCATTCAGTGCCTTCAGCTCCTTGTGCTCATAGAAGCGGAATCTATTGTACCACGTCCTAAACGATCGAAGTCCTCACCATATTGGCCATCCGCTAAGGCCAGATTTTCAATCAAAATCCTACCATCTTCGACATCTTGATTCCGAAATTTCCCATTACTGGCTATATCCAATAGCATACACAACCTTGAATGAAGACCCATGTAAAACTGACTAAGGATGCTCTCTTCAGATATACCGTGATGGGGACACTTTTACTAGTACATTTTGTACCTCTCCCAAGCTTCAGCTAAGGATTTTGTACCAGCTTCAGCGAAGTTCGATATGGCATGGCGAAGCTTGATTGTGCAAGAATTCGAGAAGAATTTGGCTAAGAAGACCCACTAACAATCATCCCAGGTTGTAAGCACCCCCTGCAGAATGTATTCTTCCCATAAATGTGCTCGATCTCCCAATAAGATAGGGAACAACCGCAGCTTGAATGCATTTTCTGAGACTCCATTAATTCTGGTTAAAACACATATCCACTCGAACTCGTTTAATTGATCTAGAGGATCTTCATATGGTAAGTCATGAAATTTGTTATTCTGCACCATAGTGATCAGACCACTCTGAATGTCAAATTTGTTGTTCGCAATAGGAGGGGGTCTAATGCCTTGTCACAGTGTGTGCAACGACGGTGCATCACCAGCTCCAATAGGTCGGATTCGCCATGGTTGTGGAGTTGTAGGCGGTTGAATCAGATGGGAGGTGGAGTGTATGAGTGATCCGTAGTGTCATCAGGTGTCGTGGTGTCCTTCATGTCTACAACCTCAACAGGCAGATTTGTAGTCGTGGTTTGTTGGGCTATGAGCTCTCAGGTGAGTAGGTTGATTGTACTGAAAGATCTGGGTGGTTCAGGAGGAACTTTGGATCTCGTTTGCATCAACTCGCACGTTAAACTCGTTGGTCATGCTGGCGAGTTGGTAGAGTGTGTCTAAGATTAACGAATGAGACTGACGTGTGTACCTGAAAACACAGCAAAAACAACAAAAACAAGAAAAACATGATCCCAAATTGTTCTAAGATCCAATATATAGCACAAAACACTTATTTGGCAACGACACCAATTTGATAACATGGTTTTTGGCCTTGTTAGTCAAATCTATTGCAGTAAAATAAGTATCGAACCAGAATGTGGTACTAACACAAGGGATATGATAAAGCAATCTAATTCAAGTGCATCAATTTCCAGGGTCATGCCAAACAGAACAAGCAACAATGGCAGAAACATAGTATAAAGAAAAAACAGAGCAAGCAGCTAAAACAGGGTATGAACTTCGAAAACCAGAAAGCTAAAGAAGGGTCATAAGGAAGAAAGGTCAGTGATTTCAGTCCGATTAAGGGTTCATAAGCTTGTCTAGCAACCTATTAAGCATGATCAAGGGCGGATAAACACAAAAACTCGGTAAACAAGCCATTCTCATGAACATGAAATCTCAAACTGCTGAGATTTAACCCAAAACTCTTTGGAAATTTCTCAGGAGATTGGCATGAAGAACAAATTCTCAAATAAGCCAAGTAACAAACTTAACGACCATTCTCTTGGGATAGGAATGCTAGTCCTAACTGCACCTAAGCTTGGAACCCTAAAACTTCTCAAATCTAGGACTCAAGCGAATCAAATATCATGTGATTAGGATGAAACTAGCATTAATCTAAAATAGAAAGCTAGATTTACACATCAAACACCTAAACAAGCTAAAACCCCAAGATCAGACCTAGCTCTACCCTCGTCCTCATGAGACCCTGAGGGATCCACTCACTCATGGTTATGAACACAAACCCATAAATTGCAATAAGATACATAGATAGAAAGAGCATTAAAACAAAAGAAGAAAATGGGCTTAAATCCTTCAGAGTCTTAACACATCAAACTAGATCTAAGAAACAATCCGAATAGAGGCAAGGAGACAAGAGAGAAAAGGCTTTGTTGTTTTTTGGTAAAAAGGTTCCTCTTAGGGTCTTGGTGGGCTAAGTTTATTTATAGCCCAAGGCCAAAACGTTAAAAAGTCTACAAAAGTCAAAAAGATAAAAAAAATATGATCTAAGCTCGCTGCTTCAGGGGTTTTCACTCGCCATGGTAGGCGAGTTCAGGGGGTGAGTCCAGATTTCCAGGGCTTAATCAGTTTACATAAATTTTGGCCCATCCTCAGGGGTGACAAGCGAGCTGGGAGGGTGCGAATAAAAATCTGAGCTTCAGAAATTTGGCACATCCTCAGGGGTACATGCGAGTTGGGTGGGTGAGAATCAAATTCTGAGCTTTGTAAATTTGGCACATCCTCTGGGGTACAAGTGAGTTGGAGTGATTAAGCTTGTGCAACCTTCAGCTTTCAAGGTTTTCAGTTCAAGCACTATGCCTTAGGCTCATCCTTGCAGTGTTTAAGCCAATTTTATCCCATAATGCTCCAAATCCAGCTTTTTTGCACCTAAATGTGTCCAAATGCATGATATATGCAAAAATGCTCCTAAGGGACCCAAAAGTGCATAAAATGTTATGAATAAGGATGCAAATTTACCTAAAATATGCTGTTAAAGTGATCAAAATATAATCATATCACTATGATTCATAGCATTTTATTGTCTTGAGATTCAGACGATTACAGATGATATAACTAGTAAATATGTTCTTCCACATGTCAACATATTTTATTTTCTAGGAGGAATTACCCTTACTTGTTTTTTAGTACAAGTAGCTACATGATTTGCTTTGACCGGTAGTTTTAGAAAACCTCGCGAATTAAGTTTGGTTACTGGTATGGTTCTGGGTGTATTGACCACATCTTTTGGTGTAACAGGTTATTCTTTACCTTGGGATCAAATTGGTTATTGAGCAGTCAAAATTGTAACAAGTGTACCTCACACTATTCTGGTAGTAGGATCGCCTCTTGTAGAATTATTAAGCAGAAGTGATAGTGTTGGAGAATCCACTTTGACTCGTTTTTATAGTTTACATACTTTTGTATTACCTCTTCTTCCAGCCGTATTTATTTTAATGCATTTCCTAATGATACATAAGCAAGATATTTCTGGTCCTTTATAAATAATATACATTCTTTCTACTTGTAATTACTAGTTTATCTTATTACTTGGTGATGGAAATATATTATTTTATTGCTAAAAATATGGATTATTAAAAAATAAGACATGTATTTGGATATTTCCCTTCAACTCCATAATATTGTATTATTTTTTGACATAAAAAATTGAAGGGAATTCTACGAAGAGAAAATGGATTGTGGAAGTGTGTGACTTGAAGTATTGATCAAAACGTGCAGAAATATGACTTTATCTCCTATATTGGAATTCACAACAAAAATGTGTCTTTGTTCCAACTACTGTGTAAGCCCCACACATGGGATAGGCTCATTCACTTAAAGAGAATCTTTTCTATGATCATACACGACGATGTCGTGGATGAGTGAATGAGTGTCCCCTGATTAATTTACACCTAAGAACTTCCTAAAATTTTTACTATTTTCTCCTATACGTGTACCTATACAAATATATGTCGAATCCTTCCAAAAGCAAGACTTAAAATCAAACAAATCTTTAGTATCGAACCACTCAGAAGTGAGTCAGAAAAAAAACTTTCATTAGTTTCGTGTTTTTTTTCATTTCATTGGAGGTAAACCATCTGGAAATTTTTAACAGGGGCGGTATTAGGCAACCCCCTTTTTCACAAATCATAAGGTCTGGCTATCCAAGTTTTATATTAGAAGTATTACCATATATAATACAAAAATTTTCCACTGATTCTTTTTGTCAAGCTTCACGGTCTGTCATTATACATTGAGAGGTCAAAAGGATTACAATTCTTATTCTGCCTAAAATTCGTGGAATTCACTGAGAGTTAGAATAGATTCGTAGACCCGGCTGTTTTATTCTCTTTAAATTTAAAATAGTTTTATAGGATTCTTTCTTATTTCGTTTATGTCTTAGAGTTAAAAAACAAATATTGGTTGTTTTCGCGATGTTTCCTTACGTTTTCGATAAAACCTTCTCATAAAAGTATTTTAACAATGCTATCAGTGATGTTATTCCATCTTATCTGAACCGTTCCTTTTCTATTAATGTTAGCATTTTGTATAGAGGTTATTATATCAGCAATAATGTCTTTCCCCATGATAAGTTAAAAATTCCTTATTGTTCTATAATTTTAATATAATCAACATGTTTTTTCTTTTATTTATGACGAAATATATATTATCATAACAATAAAATTATTAATATTTTATTATTAAAAGTATATGCATAATACACAATGTATTAATTAATTTTAATTTAATCATATTAGGTCTTATAATACCTCATGAGCAATAACGCTAATATAGTAAAGTTTAATTGTCTCATTTCCCGTGGAATCGCCCCAAAAACTCGAGTTTCTTTTGGATTTCATTATTGATCAATGTCAACAGCGTCATTGTCATCATATTGTATTATCGTCCCGTTGTTACGTTTCAGTTCATTACAAGTATGTACAATTACAACTCTCATCACATCTCATCTTTCTAGAGGAGTATTTGGTATTACTTCCTTGAATACAACAACAATAATGTGTAATATGACCGTATCGGCTATTACTAGCTCTTATTATTCGAACACACATAAATTCTCAAGCCCCATTGTTGTCTGCTACATTCAAATAGGTTTGTGGTTGAATCATACCATTTTTTGTATCTTTTTTAATGCAAAGGAAGAAGTAGAAAAATATTGTTTGTCAAAAAAAAGAAAACCAATGATCTATTTATCCTTAAATATTATTTAGATTTTTCATTATATATTCCTATTCAGAAATAATGAATTGAATTTTTATAGGCATTTTTGATGCCGCTATTGAAATAGCTTTTTAAAGGAGGCTTATGTTTCTCTTTTTCTGTAAAAATAGCAAATTTTTTTAGTATCATATTTTTCTTTGTGTTTTTATTTTAGACAATACAAAAAAATTATATACTAGAGACGGATGTAGCCAAGTGGATTAAGGTAATGGATTTTATGAATTCACCATCGAAGGCTCAATT
>JAKUCM010001075.1:0-12476 GCA_023374145.1 Lepidium sativum | reverse complement strand
ACAGCTACAATTTTCTCGAAGCTTGTGCTAAGAAACCGAGCGTGAAATTGTGGAGATGAGATCTTTCAGAACTTGTTGGATGAGACCATACATCGCAGATGACCGACGAATGCTGTCGTGATTTAATGAAAATGGGTAAAGATTGTCATGTTGATTGGTCCGATTCATATTCTCGACATATAAGTATACGAACATTGCATCTAAGGATGTTCCAAAAAGCAAACAGACATGGAACTATTGTCTCCGTAGAGTTGGGAGTCCGGTTGGTGTTCCTGTCTCTTTGGAGCATTAATAAAACTCTATCGTGCTTATGTCTTTATGATTTTTTCGTATTTGACTCTTGCCATGATTAAATAACTAACATTTTATTTTAATTTGGTGATCAACAAACCGGATCATATCATTATTACGTTTTTTTTTCTTTTTTTTCTTATTTTATAAAACGAGATTTAAATCTGCATGTTAATCGTCATGTGGTGCGGGTGACAAAGGACGTTCACGGTTCAAATTCCTCCCAACATTTAAAATTAAGTTACAATTTTTCTGGACGACCCTTACATGAATATGATCCTATCTAACAACCCATTTAAATACCCGGAAAAATGTCTAATTCATGGGTGACCTCTTCAAAGAGATATTGTCCAGACTCTTCCGTAAGATTTGGGAATTCCTAGTTATAAGAAAAAAAATGTTAATCATTGTGCGAATAATCGAAAATATCGTTAGTCAAGTGCTTAAGTGTTAGTTAGTCGTATTTGACCCACATAATATCTTTACAGTTTAGAGGTTTGAGGGATTGGATTAAGCCTCCAACTTTTGACCCAAAAAGATTATGTGAATAATCCAACATAAATGAGGAAGATCTCTTAATATAGTCATGTATATGCAAAAATTTAAAAGGTTAGGGTTTACGAGGAAACAAATCTATTTTCACATATGAATAATGTATTTTCCAATAATATGGAAACAAATCCATATTATTGGTATATATACAGCAATGTATAATTATAATCACAAAAATTACAAATTGATTCTTAAAACCTTCGTGGTATATCATGATTCATCTCTCAATGGCTAAAACTATACCAAAACCAATTTCAATCTTATTGTTTGTTACATTTTTACTTCCTGACATTAGGTTTTGTAAAACACAAACCTTCTCAGAAGTCTTATCTCCATCTTCATTAGCTTTAAAACCAAGAGAAACTAACTCATCTTCACTTCTACTTCCATGACATATATGGTCGTAACCCCTACGGCCTGTAGAAGTGGCTGAAGCTGCTCAAACAAACGCATCCAAAACATATTTTGGTTCTGTCTTCGTAATGGATGATCCCTTAACTCTTCTTCCCAATATAACTTCGAAGAGAATAGGTTATGCACAAGGTATGACTGCTTCTGCATCTCAAACCGAATTGGGATTGTTGATGATCTCTCATTTTGTGTTCACGGAAGGAGAATATAACGGAAGCACGTTAAGCGTTTTAGGACGAAACCTCGTGTATTCGGAGACTAGGAGATGCCTGTCGTTGGAGGGAGTGGTGTGTTTAGATTTGCTAGAGGATATGCTTTAGGAAAGACTCTTTCTTTAGATGTTAAGACAGGAAATGCTCTTCTTGAGTATAATGTATTTGTCTTGCATCCTTGATATTTCTCTTATTATACAAGTTTATTTGTTACTCTTTTCTTTTCAAGTAATGAGATCGACAAAACCTAATCCATAACCGAAATCGAATCCTTGATATCAAAATTATTAACTGAATTATTTACCACCAAGTATAGAAGAAACTCAACTACAAGTATATCTATCAAAGTTCAAGATTTATCAGTCTTTTACATGTTGAGTGTTAACTATAATCATTATTAATTTATAATTTTGGTGTACGAGAATGAGGAAGTATTTGCAATTTTTTTCTTTCCTAAAATTCAGACTCCAAAAAATGGTGTATCCATAATTTAGGGAATATGGATTAAGCTCTGCAGATACATATTATCTGTCTCAACGCAAAATTATTTATTTTACATGTATGCAGTACAAGCAATATGGTCCCGAAACCCATTTGACCCGGTTCATAAGTTCTAATCGATTTGTCAGCCGGTATTCATGTGAAAACGGATAGACATTGCGATTGACGTACTAGACCAGGTATTATGGCTATATGGGGCCTCCTGGCCCAATTATGATTACATATCCACACGTGCCGATCTCTTTCCTTCGTTTTGACACGGTGATCTTTTGTCCTTGAAGAGCACCTACACCGTCCAATTTTTCCGACGAGCTACCCGAGAACTGTTTGTATCGAAACTCGATCCGCACTACTACGTTTCCGTTTGAATCTTTTCGGAGCAATTCTTTCACTGTGTTTATATTCATCTTCATCACGATTTTCGCTGGTAATGCTTCTCTGTTCATTATCTTCCATTTTCGTGTGTTTTTGTTTAGTTTTAATGTGGACTACTCTCTGATTTCCTTTCTGTTTAGTCTGCAATTGTCTCTAATGAGTATAAGAGTCCGATCACTTGGGTGTAATTGTTTTCCGATTCCTGTGTTGGTAGGAAGTTAATGTGGGGATTACGATGAGACCTTAGATATTTTGACTTTGTTGTTTTAGCAATCATGACTGAGCTATAAGTCTTTCAGACTAACCCTGTCCTATTTTTGGTGTGCACTTCTTTTAGGTGTTTTTCCGCATTTTTTTTTTTGATCAAGTTATTTTCTCATTTCGTTGGACATAGCCTTGGTGAATCTACTGTTTTTTTATGGTATCAACTCTTCCAGTTTTCATTTCAGCTTCAGCAATGCAAGCATGAAAGAAAAGAATTCTGCCACCGTCTCTACACTTGGACGGATTTTAGTTACTTGCTCCAAACAGGTTTGTTAGACAGCTCCAAGTACTTGTTTTATGTCCTTGAGATTCCAAAATAACACAAAATTCTCGTCTGTTGAATTCTTGCTTCTTTCTGATTCCACTCTCTTAGGTTTTATAATGAATTTGTGTTAGCTTTGGTAGTTGTTATACACAAGATAACAAGTTGTAGCAAACCTCAATTATTTCAATTGTGAAGCAACAACTATTTTACTTGTACAGTATGTCTTGAAGATCCAATCTTTGTTATTGACTAAAAAGTTCACTTGTCACAGGCCAAAGACTACGGGAGCTGCGTTGCATCTAAAGTCCACGAGGTTGAAAGAGATATGTGCTTGAAAGAGTTTCTTTTATTGAAGAGTTGTATGCAACATACGGTATAATGAAACTTATTGCAAGAGACTTGTTTTGATTTTTATTTATCTGCATTGTTCTAAACTAACCTATTTTACTATCATGTTTTTGTTTTTTTCATAGATCCGGGGAAAGGCTTGAATCACAATTTATTTTCCTTCTCTTGGGAGGCTTCTTATATGCACTACTTGTATTTTTAACATGTACGCCTTTTTTCAATATCTTTTTTCAAATTCGTAGTGGAATGATTCTGAGTGATAGCCTGATATGTTATTTATTAAACTTTAAGTGACTCAGACCCATCATAAAAGAGATATCTAGTTCATAACAGTTATTTTTTACTACAGTCTGTTTCCTTCAAGAAATATGGAAAACTGAAAAGTATATGTCTAGCAGGATTTCAAGTTCACAGGCAAGTGTCAGTTCCGGTGCTTTATCACATGTGTATATACATCATGCATCTCTACGTTGCAATATTCCTGAATCCAGGGGGTTGTTCTATGATGATGCCAACAGATTGCTAATCTGTACCACATCTAGTCAGGTGTGTCTATTTTATCTGTCTTCTAAAATGGTTGAATTGATTCTGTTTTAACCATAATTGACATAAGCGTGATGATCCATTTCCTTGGGCTGCTTTCCCAATTTTTTTTCGCTTAGGTATTTTCATGGCAAACATCCCCCTTTGATTCAGATGTACCTCCTTCAGTTGATTCTATTAGTGAAGGTCCTATCCTATCAATCAGATTCTCTCTTGATAAAAAAGCGATAGCTGTCCAAAGATCTGACTGCGAAATACAGTTTTTAATCGAGAAACCAAGAAGATAATTAACCACAAAATGCAAGGCAGGATCAGAGAGTATTCTCGGATTCTTTTGGAGTGACTCTCCACTATGTGATCTAGCAATTGTCAAGACCAGGTAGACTCGCTTTATGTTTTGCACATTTGGACATCAGATATATTTTCATTTCTGAGATGTTTGCAACCTTTGGGCATGAATTTTAAAGACTGATTGGTTGTAGTTGAAAATTCTAAATACTTATTTAAACATGAGTTTATTGGCCTATAAGCCTGTGGTTTAGAAAAGTTTTATCGTTTGACTTGGGATTTCTAGGCAAATAGTGCTTTCAGAACTATTAATCGCGTCCACACATTCTTTTCTCAATAAGGCAACTTAAACATACTTGTTTATTATTTTAGTTCTTGCGTTTTACGATATATTCTGAACATGTTTTCTTATTCTTTGTGTATCTTATCAATTATTCCTTCAAACGAAACATCATTAATTTTTTCTTTTGTTTTTTTTCCTGTGTAGTGGTATGGACTTGTTTGCTTGTGATTCTACCTTGAATTCACTACGTTTGGTGGAAACTAAAAAAGCTAATGTGAATTGGTACATCTACACACATGAAACTCGATTGGTTATTCTTGCATCAGGATTGCAATGCAAGACATTTAATGGATTTCAGGTAAACCCTAGGGAAACGAAAAGAAAGAAAAATAATTTTACTAAGTGATAGAGGATTTCCATCTTCGTTAACCTATAGGTTGCATCCAGTCAATTCTAAGATGTATATACTAGAGTGTTCATTCATCTTTGATGATTGAGTTAAGAATATAGATACGTTATTGAATACCTTTCTTTTTTGAAACAATTGTAGATGGAGCTTAGATAGGGACCTGATATCTATTTGATCAATTTTTCCAGCTTTCCACTGCAGGAGTTGTTCGTCTACCGAGGTTTGAGATGACCATGGCTAGATCTGAATCAAATAGTAAACCCTATTCTCTCTTCTGGAGATGTCCATTTAGTCACTGTGTACGATTCGTCTGTGTGATTCTCTTTTACCTCCTTTTTTTTATCGAATCGCACTACGTACCTGGAGATAAATCTGTATCATTTCTTTTCAGCTATGCCCGAATATATTGCTTACAAGTAGACAGGGAGGCAATGGTACTGCATCTGTACAGGTTCTACCGAGATGCAGTTGTTCAACAGGTAACTTTGTTTTCCCTCAGTTACTTGTGTGATGTCTGGTTACTTCACTCACCTTAATGCACACATAATCCTAAATGAACATGTTGTGACTCCGTGGGTTTAAATTTCCAAAATATGAAAGTTGCATAATCATAGGCATACCATTGCACATTAGTTACTTTAATTGCAACTGCAAGATGAGTGTAACCTGATACGTAGTTGATGCTGACATTACTGTATTTTAGTTATGTTGCTAAATTTGGCGTTGCAAAACGACTTATCTTGTGTTCTGGACATGAGATATTTTTTCAAAGTTCTGCCATTTCTTTGCTCATTTTGTCTGCTCTTATTTACAGGGTTCTTTACCAATATACTCAAGCAAATTGTCGGTGAATGTGGTCGACAATTTATTGCTTGTGCACCAAAACGATGCTAAAGTTGTCATCATCTATGACTTATTTATGGATTCTCGAGCTCCAGTATCTGCTCCTCTTCCTTTACTGTGGAGGGGTCATCAAGGCTCCAACACATCATCTCAAGCTGCTAACAAAGAAAATGAGAGCTCAGAGTCATCTACAAGCAATGATAACATTGTCATGTATGAAGATGGGTGGACCTTTCTAGTTCCAGACCTTATTTTGGATCAGACTAACAAGGTTCTATGGAAGATGCATTTGGATCTTGAGGCAAGTTGGCTTTGATTTGTATATCCACATGACAGTTAATTCTTAGATATATCGCAAATGTTCAATATTTAAAATTATGTGCTGCAGGCAATTACCGCTAGTAGCTCAGACAGAACGTCTCTTCTAGAATTTCTGCAGCGAAGGAAGCTGGAAGCAAATAAGGTCCCAAACTTTCTATCTCTATGTGTTAGATAGGGGATTAGATAAGCATGAAGCACCTGTTTGTAGCAGCAGATTATTGTGGAATAAAAAGTTAACAACTGAAAAAGAATGTTGGTACTTCATGACTCTTTTTCTATGATAATTTGGCCTCATAGTGTCCCCAAGAAAATTAGTTCACGCAAACTGTTGGGCGTCACTGTGTAGTTCTCGGTTGGAACTTGTGATGGTGTTCTTAAAGTAATATTGTTGAGTACGTTTTTGCAGGCCAAACAACTATGCTTGGAAATAGCAAGGGCTATTATATTGGAACGTCGCGCCCCGCAACCCAGGTTACTCAGGCAATGGATGTACTGGTCACAGCTTATTCCTACTCAGTAAAAGCTGGTACATACAAGGAAATAAAGAACGAAAATGCCTCTGCATCTACTTCAACTGTGAATACATCTCCTGGTAAAAACCTTTGAAATTGGAAGATGTTGATTTATTCATGAATACGCTAAAGAAATTTCAGTCTCTAACCCATCATCTCCACTTATCCACCTTTGGCTTCTATAGATAACGAGCAACATGAGCCATCTAGCAATATTAATGAAGAAGTTGAAAACCTGTCATCTGGTTCAAAGGAGAACATGTTTTGTGCTGATAAGCAGCAAGAATCTCAACTTTCGTCACCGGTAATCTCACCCGATGAGCTCTACAAATTTGTATTTGCTTCTGTAGAGGATATGATTGTTGAGGAACCTGAGTACCTAGTTGCTATCATCACCGAGTTCCTTCGCAGGTAAAAGAGTTATATTCTTTTGTCTGTTTGTTTTTCCAGGCAAAAGAAGCTTGATTTTGTCTTAGATCTAGTTTCAGTACACCAATTCCGCGTTTCTTACCTTTACCTTTGTTGCAGTATAAGTGCAGAAAAACTAAAAGTGGATCTGGACATCTATGTGATGACCGTCAGACTATTAGCTTACAGTAAGCGCTTTGCAGAATTGTCGCTATACACCACAAACAAGGTTTTGTATCAATTCTTCTTCTTCTATGAACACAAAACCTCGTGTAAGGTATCTTGTTCTTATATTATTGGGCGACATTTCATTTCTATGCAGATAATCGAACCATCGAAGGAAGTCGCATTCCAACTTCTCGAGAGTGGTAGCCAGAATCGCAAGGTTAGGAAACTTGGACTTGAAATGCTGAGACAGCTCTCGTTGCACCATGATTACATTTCCTCCCTCGTGCAAGATGGAGGCTATCTTGAAGCTCTGCGATATGCTCAGAAGTATAAGGTATTATAATTTCTTAACAGCTCAAATTACTCATGTATGCATAATTGTAAATATGAACTTTTAATTAATCTCAGTTTGGTTACATTAAAAAAATCGGTTTTGAAATAGTTTGGTTTACTCGGTGAGTGCAACTTGCAGGTGACAAGCGTGCGATCGTCTCTATTCTTAGAAGCAGCATTTGCATCGAATGATATGCAGCATTTGGCTGCAATTTTGAGGGTCTTGTCGGAATTGATTCCTGGGTTTAAAGAAACATCTGAATATTACACTTTCCATGGCCTTCTCAATGACACCAGTTCCTCAGTTGCTGTCTGATACAACATCTCTTACCACTTTTCTTCAAAAAACCAAAATAATGTATGGTTGGTCAACTGGATCGGATCTTAAACAGAATTGATATTGATAATATTTCATCATATATTACTGATTACTTTTGAAAAAGATTTCTGTGAATTGTTAAGCCAAGCTTTCTTGCTTTTAAGCCGAAATGTTTGGGCACAATTTTAACTGGCATATAAATCGGGCCAGTCCGTGTACAAATGGGCCCAAAATCCATATATGGGCCGACTCGTTAAGCCCACGGGCCATAATATTCAGGCTCGGTGGATTCACCTATTTGTAACGACAAGAAGGCAAATTAATTGAATTGGATCTAAACTTGGTACAGTTTTGTTAATAGATTAAACTTCTCCTTTTCAGTCGATTTGATTCTGATATATTCAGTATATTCTTTTCGAGACATCATTATCTTGCGTAAATTGTTGTTAAGATTCCTTTTTTTGTAGGTCCAATTTATGAGTAGGACACTTGGGAAGGTGTAATTATCTTTGTAACTCAATTTTCGTTCATTAAATTTCTGACGTTATTGTGCTCGTGAATCAATTGGATGCAATAAATAAAAACAAATCAACTGCCAAAGTCAAAGATATAAAAATTATAAAATTATTCTACAAGATTTTAGAGGCTTCTTTTATTCTGTAGGAAGAAGCTAAAAAAAGAAGAAGAGAGAAAAATCGTCACTCTCTCTCCTAACTGTATCCGCGAAGGCAAAATACGTATAAACAGATACGTACACACAAGGTAAGTATTGTATGTATACTCGTCTTCCTTTTACTCTCTCACCTATACCTTTTATTATAGTGTTTTTGTTTACGAGAATACCAAACCCACAAATTGAAAATGAGACTTGTTTTTCTTTGGATTTAAAACTCTCTTCACTTCTATCGCAATCCTTTAACAATCTCCTGTTCGTTTTCTCTCTTTGAGATCTCTTTCGTCTCTTTCCTTTTGAATACGATTCCGATTTTAGCTGCGATGCTTCTTTGATTCACTTGAGGTACTCATTCTTATGGAATTTTCTAAAATGCCGTTAGGTTTCCGAGAAAACCTGTGATAATTCGGTGATTGTTTATGCCAAGTGTTCCAACTCTTACATATTAGCGATTGGGGTTTTTTAAATTGTCTCTACTCAGCTTCCTGCGATTATCTATCTGAATAGTTTCACGTCATCGTTTATTCCTTAGCTGTTTTTTCCCCCAATTGTTTAATTGCAACCTTTTCTGGTTTCGGCATGAACTTTGAGAAAAGCGGGAGACCCTACTGCTTAACTTTAGGCTTTTTGTCTTCCTTCTCTTTGGTGCTTTTAGCTTTACTGCTTACTGGTGGAATTCACTTTTAGGCAATTTTAGTTTCCTGGAAAGCTAATTCAACCTTAATTAAACTGCCCACTTTTCATCGTTTTTAGTGTTGTTAGTTCTAAGGGAAAACGAAAGAAAGCTTTCTATAGCTTGTTAAATTAATAAGTTTGGTCATTTTCTTCATTTATCAGGTAGTCATTTCTTGAGATGTTGGAACCTTCATTTGCTTAGAATTGAGGCATGTTTTTTGCTTTCAGTAAATTTACTAGTCGCTTCATTTTTCTTGTAGATTTTCTTCTGTTTGATTGGCGGGGAGGTTGTCTCCTTGGAATATGGTTGAGAGATATAGTCCCCTTAAAACCTTTATGGAGATATCACTGTTTTTTTTTCTCTTCTATTTTGATTGATTTTGTACTCGTGTCTTCAGTAAGTGCTCTGGAGGTTTGACTTCGAGTTGTAAATGGCATCTAGACAAGGATCAAAGTCGAGAAAAGCAGGGTCTAGCAGTTTGAAGGCTGCTGATTCTACTGCATCTTCAACAACCTCATCTTCAAAGGTTTACCAAGAGACATCTATTGATGGCCATAGCTCCCCTGCTTCTTCCTCTGCTCAAAGCAAGCATCAATTCTTTTCACCAGATTCTTTACCACAAAGTGCTCAGCAATCTAAAGAAAATGTCACAGTGACAGTTCGTTTTCGCCCACTCAGGTTCCCAGTGATATACTTGCATAGGCTTGGAAAACTCAGGTTGATGTTTGTTTTATGAATTTGACATATCTTGTTCTTGACGTAGTCCAAGGGAAATTCGCCAAGGGGAGGAGGTTGCATGGTATGCAGATGGGGAAACAATCGTGCGGAATGAGCACAATCCCACAATAGCTTATGCCTATGGTTAGTCATAACAGCTTGATTAGTGCACGGGTTTCCATTACAATAATAAATATTGCATCACCTAAGAATAACAAACTAAGGATGATAGCATTGATCTTGATTGGTATATATTTTCAACTTCCTATCACATCATGCATGTTGTTTTCTTGATGTAGTCTTTCTGCCTATTAATGATTGATTTCCTTTCTGGCAGACCGTGTCTTTGGACCTACGACCACAACACGCAATGTTTATGATATTGCTGCACACCATGTTGTTAATGGGGCTATGGAGGGAATAAATGGTATGAAGCATATAATCATAATGGTCAATGAATAAAATTTCTGACTAAACTTCTTTACCGAAGAGAATACAACTTCTCCATATTCTATGTTGAAAGACTTAGTTTGATATTAATAACTTATGCTATCAACAAGGCGTATCTAATTCAGAAGAATCATGAAAAGATACTCAGGAGTAGGCTTTTGACTTAGCTGACTGTACCTAATGAATGTTAAAATCTTCAGCCTAATTTGACTTTGATGTGCTTACTAATTGATTTTAATATAGTGACATTGAATGTCAATCCAACTACAGGGACCATTTTTGCGTATGGAGTGACAAGCAGTGGAAAGACTCACACTATGCATGTAAGATCCTTTTGTCTGGATACTTTTTGTTTTTGAGCTTGTTAAAGCAAGGAAGATATTTGTGGTACATTATTCTACAATGTAGTTCAACATGATAGTATGTATCCTTATCTAAACAAATTCCTGAGCTGTATGTCAAAACTAAAACCAATCATGTAAGAATCATTTTACAAAAATTACGAAATAAATGAACCTTGCGATTGAAAAAGTTTTTAAATATATAGCAGCGACGTAGATTAGATAATGGGTTTTGGTATTGACATCATTAAATGTTTCTTTAGATTTGGTTATTCTTCTTCTATACAGGGTTGCTCATCAGACCTTATAACACATTTCTTTACACTGGCTTGGATATGGCTTCATTAATTTTTAAGAGATCTTTACATTGTACACTTTACAATTTATCTGAACTGTTCCGCCCTCTGCCGCCATATAAAGTGCCATGTTTGCATCTAACTTTTAGGATGTTCCTGACATGGGTTATAAATTATCTAATAGATTGTGGTTGATTTATTTTGTCGAAATGCCAGGGTGACCAGAGATCTCCTGGTATTATACCGTTAGCAGTGAAAGATGCTTTCAACATTATCCAAGAGGTATTTTTCAGGATATTGTTTTGTTATATTCCGTGACCTAAGTACTGGGGACCTCACATATATATATATTTTCTTACAGACTCCGAATCGAGAGTTTCTTCTGCGTATTTCCTACTTGGAAATTTATAATGAGGTGCTATTATTTATCTACTTTTCTTTTATTCTACACTATATATCCAGTTTCAACAGTAGTGGAGAGTGATAATAATATTCTGCCTTTAATTTTCTTTTCGGACTACTCTTCTTAATATTCACCTTCTTTCAGGTCGTCAATGATTTGTTGAATCCAGCAGGACAAAATTTGCGGATCAGAGAAGACAAGCAGGTATGTGTTTCAGCTTCTGATCTTCTTTGTTGCTATTGTGATGATAATTCGTAGTGCTTCTCTCACTGACTCATAATATCCTTGTTGTGATTATAGGTCTCATCATAGAATTCCAAAATATTTGACATAAATTTCTATTAGGATATCATGGTTAAGCTGTTTGATACCTGAAAAAAATAGTAGTCCCATTTCTCTTGTGAGATTTTATCTCTCTGGGGACTCTCTTATTGCAATATTAATGTGTGTCTCTTGGTTTTATTATTCTGGGTCACATTGCTTATTCAAGCTTACTTAAGTTGATCCTTTAATCATTTGAGCTGCAAATTTATAGTTAGGTGTTCATGACTTCTGTTTCTCCAAGTATCTTTTCCCTCAAGATTTTCAATTGAACTTATATTTGCTATTGATTTAGGGAACATTTGTCAAAGGGATTAAACAAGAAGTTGTTTTATCTCCTGCTCATGCACTTTCTCTTATAGCAGCTGGAGAAGGTATGTGGTATTTCTGCCTTTCCCTCAAGTTAAAGAAATAGGTTAACTTTACAACCTTACAACTCGAGCAAAGACTGTTGCAGTCATTGTACTTTTATTAAAGAATTATTTATCAGTAATTGGCTCTCCTTGACCTGCTTGAAGCCATACAGACTGTCGATGAGCGTGTTTTCATCTTGTAAAATATGATTTAAAAATTCTAAGGAATTATCTTACTCTTTCTTGATTCCATTAAATCCCTATCGTTTTTAGACCTAGTCGTGATCTAGTAAATTCTTTAAATTTTCCGCTTATCATTCAAATTTATAAAAATTATGTCCTCTTGACAGAGCAAAGACATATTGGATCCACAAATTTTAATGTTCTCAGCAGCCGGAGCCATACAATATTTACGTTGGTACGTTTCTCTTTGAAATATTAGAAACAACCGGTGTCTTTCTGCAGTTAATATGTTTTACCTTTCTCCTCATGTGATTACACTTGTGATTTGGGTGGATGCACAAAAAATCGAGCTTCTTTTCTATACTATTAGGTTAAAAGGTAATAGTCAGTATTTTTTTGTATAATCACCTAAGTACC
>JAKUCM010001074.1:0-30705 GCA_023374145.1 Lepidium sativum | reverse complement strand
AAAGAGAGAGACCAGCCTCCACAGAGGAGACCGCGAATAATAGGTGCTGGAGATGCACCAAGTACCCACACCCAGAGACGTGGAATTGTTCCCCCAGCAATAACAAACAACAACTTCGAGATCAAGAGCAGTCTCATCTTTATGATCCAAAATAGGCAGTTTCATGGCCTACCATCTGAAGATCCGCTTGATCACTTGGACGAATTTGAGCGACTCTGTGGACTGCAAAGACTCAATGGAGTCAGTGAGGACGCATTCAAACTGAGGTTGTTCCCGTTTTCTCTGGGAGACAAAGCCCATGTCTGGGAGAAACACTTACCGCAAGGCTCCATCACGTCATTGGAAGGTTGTAAATCTATGTTTCTCGCCAAATTCTTCTCCAACTCTCGAACTGCAAAGTTGAGAAACACCATCTCTACCTTCACCCAACAGAATTCTGAAACCTTTGCTGAAGCTTGGGAGAGGTACAAGAACTATCAGTCTCAGTGCCCACATCATGGATACCCTGCTGAGACTCTCCTCAACAATCTCTACAGAGGAGTTCACCCTAATATCCGCAGGTTATTGGATACCGCAAGCCATGGAAATTTCCTTAACCAGGACGTCGCTGATGGTTGGCAGTTAGTGGAGAACATGGCTCAGGCAGATGGGCAGTATAATGAGGACTATGACAGGACGGTTAGAAACACAGTGGACACAGACACAATCAGTAGGAAGAAACTCAAGGCCCTGAACGTCAAGTTGGACAAAATTGATAGGCTGCTGCAAGTACAACACAAACATGTCCACTTCATGACTGGTGATGAACACGTTCCAGACGAGGAGAATGATCAGGTTGAGGAGATCAGTTATTTGCAGAATCAGGGAGGTGGTTACAAACAGTAGAACAACTATAAGCAACACCCAAACCTCTCATACAGAAGCAACAACGTGACAAATCCCCAAGATCAGACCTACCCACCCAAACCCCCACACGCTCAATCGAACATGTTTGTCCCTAAGCAACAATATCACAAGAATTACCAGCCAACTGCAAACATACCACATGGGTATGAAGCACACACTCCACCAACCCCTACACAGCCACCAGAAGTTTTGAGCCTACTCCAAGAAATCTTGAAGGGACAGAAAGCGTCTGCTGCTGAAGTCACGCAGAAATTTGCAGAGGTGCACTCTAAGATTGACGCTTCTCACAACGATCTCACGTGCAAATTTGAGACGTTGAACGCAAGGCTCAAGTATGTAGAGAGTCAGCAAGCGTCATCCTCTACTGTGAAGACAACTGGGCAACTTCCAGGGAAATCAGTTCCCAACCCAAAAGAGTATCACGCCAATGCCATCACTCTGAGAAGTGGACGCGAATTACTGATTCGAGCAGAGAGTCCAAAGCATACTGAGGACAGTAAGGTTCAGGAGGGGGATGATTTTATCATCAAGAGTCAGACAAAGACTCAACCTGAAGCTGTTCCCAAGACACAATCTACTGAAAAACCCAGTACGCCAGACGCCCATCCACCTACAGAAACCCCAGAGAGGAGTAAACCATTTGTCCTTCCACCATACAAACCCCAATTACCCTTTTCCCAAAGGTTCAAGAAGGAGCTTACTGAGAAGTACAAGGCGCTCTTTGATAAGCAGATGAAAGACATTGAGGTGAAGATTCCAATTCTGGATGCGTTTATGCTAATACCTCCATACCAGAAATTTCTCAAGGATGTAGTTAAGGAGAGAACTCAAACAGTCGAGGGTATGATCGTACTGACACACGAAATTAGCGCCATAATCCAAAGGAAAGTTGTACCAAAAAAGCTTGGTGATCCTGGAACCTTTACAATCCCATGCTCACTTGGACCCCTATCATTCAGCAAATGTCTCTGTGATCTAGGCGCCTCAATCAGTCTCATGCCGCATTCAGTTGCAAAGAGGTTAGGCTTTGTTGATTACAAGCCCTGCAAAATCTCATTGATTCTGGCGGATAGGTCTGTGAGAATCCCTCATGGCATCCTAGAAGACCTTCCTGTGAAAGTGGGGGAAGTTGAGATACCAACAGATTTTGTTGTATTAGAGATGGAAGAAGAACCTAAGGACCCTCTGTTATTTGGAAGACCTTTCTTGGCCACAGCAGGCACTTTAATTGATGTTAGGAATGGAGTCATCGAACTGAATCTGGGTCCAGATCTTAGAATGAAATTCAACATCAATGACGCGATTAAAAAACCAACGATCGAAGGTCAGGTGTTCTCAGTGCAAGAGATGGACACCCTTGCTGACGAGCTGTTAGAGGAATTGGCAGCAGAGGATCAACTGCAAGTTGCTCTGACAAAACCAGCCGCTGAGGGGTACCTGAGTATGGAAGCTGAATTCTACGTCAACCTGTTGGATCGTCACAGGCCAATCAAGAGTTCAGCGGGGATTGACGAATTGGACTCGAGTGTATTTGAGGCAGACTCGAGACAGAGACTCGAGCTGCAAGTGCTCGAGTGCGCTACGCCTGACGTTACTGATGACTTGTTCGAGCTCATGGCACCCAAAGTGGAGCTGAAACCACTCCCTGCAGGACTGAGGTACGCTTTTCTGGGTCCCAATTCTACTTATCCTGTGATTGTGAATGACGCATTGAATGATGATGAATTGAGTATGCTTTTGACTGAGCTTAGACGATTTAGAAAAGCCATAGGATACACGCTTAAGGATATTAGAAGAATCTCTCCAAGTTTTTGCATGCATAAGATACACTTTGAAGATGAATCTCATTCTAGTGTAGAGCCCTAGAGGAGATTGAATCTGAACCTTAAAGAAGTGGTTAAAAAGGAGATACTTAAGTTGCTAGACGCTGATGTTATATATCCAATCTCTGATAGTAAGTGGGTCTCACCTGTGCATTGTGTTCCTAAGAAAGGGGGTATTACAGTGGTTAAGAATGATAAAAACGAATTAATACCCACTAGAACCATAACAGGGCGTAGGATGTGCATAGACTATAGGAGGTTGAATTCATCTAGTAGAAAAGACCATTTTCCTTTGCCTTTTATTGATCAGATGGTTGAAAGGTTGTCTGGTAAAAAGTATTATTGTTTCCTTGACGGGTACAGTGGGTTCTTCCAGATCCCTATACACCCGGATGATCAGGAAAAAACTACTTTTACCTGCCCTTATGGCACTTTCGCTTACAAACGCATGCCGTTTGGGTTATGCAATGCTCCTGCTACATTTCAGCGCTGTGTGACTTCCATTTTCTCAGATTTGATTGAGGACATAGTCGAGGTGTTCATGGACGATTTTTCCGTCTATGGCTCTTCCTACTCCTCTTGTTTGTCAAATTTGTGCAGGTTGCTTAGCAGGTGCGTGGAGACCAACCTCGTGCTCAACTGGGAGAAGTGTCACTTCATGGTTCAGGAAGGTATAGTGTTGGGGCATAAAATATCTGAGAGGGGTATTGAGGTTGACAAGGCAAAAATTGAGGTCATGGCTTAACTGCAACCTCCTAAGACAGTGAAGGATATTAGAAGTTTTTTGGGTCACACTGGGTTCTATAGAAGATTCATCAAGGATTTCTCCAAAATTGCAAGGCCCCTGACGAGCCTACTATGCAAAGAGGTCGAGTTCAATTTCAACCCCGAATGTCTCGAAGCATTCCTTAAGATCAAAGAGGCGCTGATATCTGCTCCAATAGTCCAAGCTCCAGACTGGGACCTCCCATTCGAGATCATGTGTGATGCAAGCGATTTTACTGTTGGAGAAGTTGAACGTGATACACTACGCCAGTCGGACTCTAGACAACGCCCAAACCAAGTATGCCACCACAGAAAAGGAACTCCTTGCTGTAGTTTTTGCGTTTGAGAAATTCAGATCATACTTGGTGGGATCCAAGGTCATTGTTCACACTGATCACGCAGCGTTGAAATATCTTATGAAGAAAAAAGACGCCAAGCCGAGACTACTGAGATGGATACTGCTGCTGCAAGAATTTGATTTAGAGATTGTGGACAAACCTGGAGTGGAAAACGGGGTTGCAGATCACCTGTCACGAATGATGATTGAGGACTCAACCCCTATTGATGACTCAATGCCAGAAGAACAACTCATGACTCTGGGAGCAGAAGAAAATTGTTCTCAAATCAACAAGAAGTTAGCTGGATCCACTCTACCTTGGTATGCGGATTTAGTCAATTACTTAGTCGTGAGTGAAGTGCCTAGCTGTTTGGACGCCTATCAGAGGAAGAAGTTTTTCAGAGACGTCAACCACTACTTCTGGGATGAACCCTACTTATACAAAAAGGGAGCAGACGAGTTATTCAGAAGGTGCATAGCAGAAGAAGAGGTTTAGGGTCTGCTTATGGTGGACATTTCGCCACGTTCAAGACAGTCCAAAAGATTTTGCAATCAGGGTTATGGTGGCCGACAGTGTTCAGGGACACTCAGGATTTCATCTCCAAGTGTGATCCATGTCAGAGAATGGGTAAAATCAGCAGAAGGAACGAGATGCAACAGAACCAAATTCTAGAGGTTGAGATATTTGACTGCTGGGGAATCGACTTCATGGGGCCTTTCAATCCACCATCTCATGGGAATCGCTACATTCTCGTCGCAGTAGACTACGTCTCGAAGTGGGTAGAAGCTGTGGCAAGTCCGACTAATGATGCTAGAGTAGTCATCAAGCTGTTCAAGAGCATCATTTTCCCAAGATTTGGTGTGCCTCGTGTTGTAATAAGTGATGGAGGCTCCCACTTTATCAACAATGTGTTTGAGAACATGCTAAAGAAAAATGGAGTTAAGCATAAGGTAGCTACGCCTTATCATCCACAAACTAGTGCTCAGGTGGAGGTTTCAAACAAGTAGATCAAGGCTATTTTAGCTCGAGTTGTTGGGGTGTCAAAACGTGATTGGGCCGTGAAGTTGGACGACGCCCTCTGGGCTTACAGAACAGCTTTCAAGACACCAATTGGAAGGACACCATTTCAGCTTCTGTATGGAAAAGCATGTCATTTGCCTGTTGAGATAGAGTACAAGGCACTGTGTGCCACGAGGTTCATAAATTTTGATCACAAAACAGCTCAGGAGAAAATGGTCCTAAATCTGCATGAGTTAGAGGAGGACAGACTTGAAGCCTACGGGAGCTCGAAATTGTACAAGCAAAGGACGAAAGCCTTCCACGACAAGAAGATTGCACACAAGAATATCACGCCAGGCGACCAAGTGTTACTATTTAACTCGAGGCTAAAATTGTTCCCAGGAAAGTTGAAGTCAAAATGGTCAGGTCCATTCCGAGTGAAAGAAATTTTGCCATATGGAGCTATTACATTGATCAACAGGGAAGGAAACGATTTCACTGTGAATGGGCACAGGGTTAAGCAATATCGAGCCGATGAGAGTATTCACGAGAGAACCTCAGTTTCTCTCGATGAACCATCTGACCATTGAAAGAGTGGAAGTCAAGCTCAGTGACTATAAACAAACGCACTTGGGAGGCAATCCCATGCATATCCTTGAACATATCCTAATTAAGATTTTACTTATTTGTTTTATTTAATTTTTGCATTTAACTCACAATTTGGTTTTCAGGACTTGAGTACCGGAGCATCGTCATGAATGGGGTCGAGTGTAAATTATTTGACGAGACATCAATCGAGCCCCACTCTGCTTACACGCGAGATGCTGTCCCCCACGCCTATAACACTTTGTCTCTTTAAATCAACCTTCCCACCTTCATTCTAACCACCACATCTCTCTCTTTTGCATAAATAATATCTAGCCCCTTCTTTTACTCGACCACGAACTTGAGTCACTTGCAGCCCTCCTCACACTCGAGCTCACGAACTCGAGTCTCCCGCAACCCAGCTCACAGCTCGAGCTAACCGATACGCTCGAGCACCTCTCGAGTCCTCCGCAGCCGCCGACTCGAGCTCATCCCGTCCATACTCGAGCTCACAACCACACGCGCCCTCCACACTCGAGCTCCACTCGAGCCTTCCGTAGCCGAGCTCACACTCGAGCCTCCTCCACGCCGCACGAACTCGAGTCTCCTCCAGCTCGAGCACACTCGAGCTCCACATCACGCAGGCACGACCCAAGCACGCTCCAGTTCTCACGCATCCCACCGACAACTCTCGAGTTCTCCCACGCTCGACCTTAACTCGAGCCACTCTCGGACTCGACCTCTTCTCGAGCCCTCGCACTCGAGCTCTTCTCGAGCCACTCGCAGTCACATCTCGAGTCTACACAAAGCTCGAGTCCACTCGAGCTTTCATCATGCGTCACACTTCCCCGCAGTCACACTCGAGCTCTCACAAACTCGTGTCACTTCGCACGCGCTCATACCCACGACTCACGACTCGAGCTCCCTCGAGCACACACACGACTCGATCTCACTCGAGTCACCGCTCGAGCACGCTCCAACTCGAGAGTCCTTTCCGTGCTCCATCTCCACGCGCTACACTCGACCTCATGCGAAACTCGATCCATCTGTACTCGAGCCTCGACCTCAACACGCTCCCTCTCCACGGACACCGCTCGAGCTCTCACGCATCCACGCTCCCTCAAAATCGAGCTCAATCCGAACTTGAGTCGACCAACGTACACTCGAGCTCCTTTCACGCTCCACTTGAGCTCCACACGCCGACACGCGCCTGCGTGACCAATCCCAGCTTCTCGCACATGACTCGAGCTCATCCCGCAGTGAACTCGAACTCGCTCCGACCACAACTCGAGCTCCACACGCCGACACACGCCTGTGTGACCAATCCTAGCTCACCGCGACACGATCTCAACTCGAGTTTCCTCCTCCTTTCTCAATTATTTTCTAATATATTATATATTTTATATATTATATATTATATATTATATCATATTTTATATATCATAGATAATTCTATTATTTTTACAATATTGGCGTTGTTGATTCTGAGCTCACTTAAAAGTAAATTTGGTGTTGTTGATTTCAGCTCACAATATGAGAAGATCAGGGGAAGGTTCTTCAAGGCGTCAACACATACCGTATATAGTGGATTCACTAGTGGACTTGGATGATGAGGACTCGAGTTTTGAGGCGCTGCAACTGGTACGCAGAACTAGGCGACGCAGTGGTAAAGAAGTCATGAGAGAGACCACTCCAGTCGAGATAGTAGATGAAACCCAAGAGGAGTCATGCACTGATGACACTGAACAGGATGTATGGGTTGATGAAAATCTCCCTGAAAATGTGCCACATAAACAGGCGTTGAGGCACCTCAAACAAGTGAGAGTGGAAGGGACAAGATACATGCACCGGGAGACGATGGTGCAATTAGGCATAGCCAGGGATGTCGATAAGATGCTGCAAAATGTTGGTCTAGTACAATTCGTGTCGAACGCACGCGAAACCTACCCTGCTGAAACTGTGCAGTTCCTAGCCTCAGTGGAATTGCGGATGTATCTTAAGAATGAGACGAGACTGCGGGAAATAGATGGGTTTGGAGCCCTAACTTTCGTAGTCAACGGCAGGAAATACTAATTCTCAGCATTGCAATTCGAGCAGTTGTTTGACCTCCAGAATTCTGATGGTAACGACACTGATTTCGACCGTGACGAGCTGAATCTGCTGTGGAAGTTAATTGCAACACCAGAGGACTACAGCGCTTCACGCAGTAAGAGCGCCAAAATCAGGAACCCGGCAATCAGGTACTTTCACAAGGTTATTGCTGATACATGTTTTGCCAGACATGAGTCAGGGAATGTCAGGAAGCCAGAGCTTGAGATGATTGATGCAGCGCTCCTGACAATTCTCAACAACTATGATCATGTAATCAGCTTCGAGGGTAATAGGAACCATAACGGGTTCACAAAGGCGATCACGAAGCAGCTGACATGGTACAAAAGCTGGGCAATTCAGTTGCAGAGCAAAGATAATGCTTCCATATGATGTGGAGGAATTGTAACGAGGATTATGGAGGCATGTAATGTCACCATAAAATCGAAAGATTCGACTCCTCCGACGTACATCGATATGACATACCTCATGAACCATAGATTTTTGAGGAAGAGCTCAGTCAGAGGAAAGTTAATGTATCGATTTGCACAACCAGGTGCAAACACGGATTCGCACATTCAGCTTCCCAATCCAGAGTACGCCGATATAGCACTCGAGTTCAACATTATGTTTCTGCCACCAGCGCATCTCCTCGCTGAAACTTGCTCCAAAACCCACCACCATGAGAAGACACCTGAGGTCACGGAGAGCACATTAGACGAACCAGACTACTATTACTTTGAAGACTATGTAGACCCTAAGATGTCAAAAGGGTTGAAAGCAGCGCACAAGCACATTGGGCTACTCTCCAAGTTGTCTAGGTGGAATACGAAGAAGATTAATACGATCATGGACAAGCTCAGCTCTCTATCATTAATCCCCAACACTCGAAGAAGTCCAGATCCCACGCCTCCAGAACCAGCGCAACGCAGAAGGTCGACATCAATCTCCAGGCAACCCTCCAATCCTGGCCCAAAAATGCAGCCACACAGGGCGTCCTCGTATGAGCACAACACTCCGACAGTGATGCAGCCACGCAGAGCATCTTCATACGAGCGTGCGACATCCTCTCAGCCAAGGAATGTAATGCCAGAAATCCAGGCATTTGATCTCAATTCAGCACATACTGAGGAACTTGATGTGGAGCCCAATTATGAGCCACCGAGACAACGCCGAGCAGTACAAAGACGTTCCACTAGTCGTCCTCGTCAAGAGCGCACTTGGACTGAGGAACCACAGCAGCAGACAGATGTACACCAGCTCACACTGCAGACGGGAATTCCATGGCTCGATAACCAGGACTCGACCTCACGGCAATACACACCTCAGGCAGAACTCAGTAGTTATGACCTATTCGGCTCAGAGTTTCAGAGCTACACGCAACAACCAGCGCCTGGTTACAACGATCAACATGAGTCGAGTTCATATCTGCCCCCTGATCCAAACATTCATCCGATGGACACAGATCCCGCTGGATGGTCTCTATTCCGCTGAGGTAAGAACGCCAACCTCCCCTTGTACATACTACTGCATTAATTTTATTATGTCATTACTTGTCTGAGACCTTCCTCAAGCTTTTATCGACACAAGGGGCTGTGTGATTTAAGTTCGGGGGAGGACCCAGGTTACTACTAATCATGTTTGCTGTTTTCTTAATTTGATTTGATCTCATGCTTCATACGCATTAAAAAAAAAAAAAAAAAAAAAAAAAAAAACTGATTGTTCATGCATTGCACTTAGGATCGAGTCTAAGTTTTAGGAACCATCTTGTTTTGGATAGACAGTCTTGCTAGGTTGATTGATTAGTAACCATAGTGAACTCTTGGACTTGCGGTTCTTCCCTTTCGAAACCTAACTGGTAGATCATCCGCCTTTGAAACCTGTGCTTATGTTGTGTCTCGAAAGGGCGTAGTTTGTTTTCTCTAATATTGAATTTGAATTTGCCAAAATAGGGGTTTGAGATGCATTGAATTTGATCCTTCCTTGAGTTTAGCTTGTCAATTAGAAAGAATGAAACGAAAAAAAAAGAAGGGTACTTCTCATATAACTCAGCTCACATAACGAGGTCTAAGATGAACGGGGATTGTGCGTAAACCCGTACTTTCTTGTGTTCACTGATAAAACCAATATGATTTTGCCTAAGGTGAACGGGGACTGTGCGTAAACCCGTACTTTCTCGTGTTCATTGAGAAAACAAAGACATTGATGCCTAAGGTGAATCAGGGCTGTGCGTAGACCCGTACCTCCTTGCGTTCACTAATAAAGCTCGAGCATAATCCTGAGTTTGAGCAGAAATTGAATCTAAAAATTGTGCTGAGTAAATTAAGTTTGCTAAACTCTTGGAAGTTGCACCAATAGTCTATGATCAATAACCCCTCTTGAGGCCCGCACCTTTGGAACTAGGAATCAAACTTGCACTTCTTAGAGCTCAGCTAAGCACTAGGGATATCTGGTTAGGATGCTAAGCCTTGATGAGAGTAAATTGTGTTTTTACAATAGAATAAGCGTTCATTTGTGGCTTACGATTTTCAGCCTACTGAGTTGTTTGTTTGAGGCAAGGTGTTCCCAGAGTCTACACCATCTTTTCCTTCTTAGCACTATGCATTTGCTTGAGGGCAAGCAAAGACTAAGTTCGGGGGAGTTGATATACACGTTTTTAGCACGTCTTAGGAGCATCATTTAGGTATATTATACATACATTTTGATACATTCTCATATAGTTGGAGTCTAGATAGTATCATTCATACACTTTGACATGCATCTGCATACATACTACGATTTCTGAGTGTTCAGGTACTGGATGCGGGCAGATTGAGCCTCAGGTCGAGCCCAAATTGAGTCCCAGCTCGAGCTTAGATCGAGCCCATTATCGAGCCCCAGCTCGAGCTTAGATCGAGCCCATTACCGAGCCCCAGATCGAGCCGAGTTCGAGCCCCAGCTCGAGCTTAGATCGAGCCCATTACCGAGCACAGGTCGAGCCCAATTCGAGCCCCAACTCGAGCATGGATCGAGCCCCTTTTCCAGACAAGATCGAGCCCACTTTCAAGCCCACGCTCGAGCCCAAGATCGAGTTCATTCGTCACTGGGCCAAACCAAGGCTAAAATCCACTGCTCATTGGGCCGAGTTTATCTAGGGTTTTGCTATGAGTTTAGTATAAATATTCTTACATGTTGCAAAAACCCGTACACTAGTTTTTGACAATTGTTTTTTCTTGCGAACTTAGAGCTTTGTAATCGAACCCAACTTTCTGATTTTCGAGTTTATTTTATGCAATTCAGTTTTACATTAATCGTTGATTTCATACCTTGTTCGAGTCCTTCATTGATGCATTCAAACCTTAAATTCGTGTTTGCTGTCAAACTCATGCGTTCTGAGTAGTCACTTAGGGTTCCTGAGGATGAGTTAGGTATACGTGATACTTAGGTTTTCTAAGGCGCTTAGGGTTAGATTTATGTAAGTCTTTTCTGATTTGGTGTTATCATCACTAGTTTCATTCTGATCAACTGAGGTTTGTTCTGAGACGCTCTAACACCGATGGGTGTTTGGTAGAGCGTCAGACTGAACCACTTCAGAGATTCACATACTCAGCTCGCGGGATCGAATGTCTGAGGTGTGAATCGGCGCTAAGCGAGTTGATCGTTCATTCCGACTAGATTATCAAACGCCTATGGCGATAGGGTCTGTTAGTAGTCTACTCGAGTTTGTTTACCACGAGGGTGGAATCATTATTTGTGTTCTCGTTGCCTAGAGACTAGCTCTATTAAGTGATATCAAGCGCCTAGTTAACTTAAGAGTCACGTTGACCCATGAAACTCACTCCTCAGGATCCTGCTTTCTCACCCTGCGTTAATTCTATTTGATCTTGTTTGAATTATTTACAATTGCACTGCTTTGTCTATTTTCGTTTTAAAAAGTTCGAATTAGGTTGTTAGAGAAACCACACTTTGATTGGCTTGAATTAGAGTAGTTAATTGCATCCCGGTTGATAATTACATTTCCAGTTGGATTGACACCTATTATACTACAACCGACGTACAAGTATAATAGGATTTGACAATAGAGTAAAAATCTGTTATCACCTATTCCAAAATACTACCAGATAACTTATATATTTGTAACCAATAATGTAGGGTTCAAAACCTTGGAGATTCACTGGATTTGAAGAATGTATGGATAGAGATGACATTAAAATGTTGGTGAAAAATGGTGGGAAGTTTGTTGGATAATCATTAGTTTAGACTCCAAGTTATCTTTAGATAAGAGTTAGTTACTAGAGATAACACCAAATTCGTTTAGGATTAGATTCATGTAATTCCTATTAGATTAGGGAGATTAGCCTAGTCTATAAATAAGAGTCTTGAGGAGAGTTATTCCTTAAGATTTGTGAAAGTATTTGTGTTAAGTTTTGAGCAAGTTTCTTAATCAATAAAGAAGAGTAAGTTCTTTATAAGTCTTTTGCAAATCTCGCTTTTAAATAGTATTAGAGCTTGAGTCAAAGATCCGATCAAGCAAGGAGAAATCGCACGTAGCCAAGGATGGGAGACGTGATCCAACAAACACCGCGAAAGGACCCTGGAGTTCCATCGATGTCCTATGTCCTATGTTATCATCAACAAATTACACAGTTTGGTCCATGAGAATGAAGGTAATGTTGTGTATTCATAAGGTGTGGGAAGTCGTAGAAAGTGGATCAACGGATTCCGACAAGAATGACATCGCAATAAGTTTGTTGTTTCAATCAATTCCGGAAACTCTTATCTTGCAAGTTGGAGAACAAGATTCGGCGAAAGGAACATGGACATCAATCAAGACAAGACACTTATGAGCATATCAAGTAAAGGAGGCAAAACTTCAAACTCTAAAGAGTGAGTTTGAAAGACTTAAGATGCAAGACTCATAGACAATTGATAACTTCGCGAGTAAGTTATCGGATTAGCCTCGAGATCGGCTAGTCTTGGAGAACTTATTGAAGAACAATGTGAAGAAGTTTCTTAATAGCTTACCAAGAGGGAGGTATATTCAAATCATATCTTCGTTAGAACAAGTGCTAGATTTGAATTCTACCACGTTTGAAGACTCACGAGGAAGACTATTAATTCAAGTGACAAGATCATCAAATCGACTGTACAAAACGTCACTCGAGATCGTTACTCCTAGAATTTAAGTCGGAATTATGGGGGTGAATGTTGGATAATTCCTTAGTTTAAGCTCCAAGTTATCTTTAGATAAAAGTTAGTTACTAGAGATAACATCAAATTCGTTTAGGATTATATTCGTGTAATTCCTATTAGATTAAGGAGATTAGCCTAGTTTATAAATAAGAGTCTTTTTGGAGAGAGTTGTTCCTTAAGATTTGTGAAAGTATTTTGGTTAAGTTTTGAGCAAGTTTTTTAGTCAATAAAGAAGTCTTTTGCAAATCTCGCTTTTAGAGTTTAGATTACAAGACTTTTGTCAAGACGGAATCAAAACTGAATCCGATTATCGTTGCCGTAGCCTTCAAGGGATCCGAAGACGATGGCCTTAAGAACTTTGCACCCTCCACTACATGAACAATCCTCATGTAAAAGTTTTTGAGTATTTTGATTTGCTTTCAATAAAAGGTTTACTTGTATATAATATGTTGGTATTATAAATTTGCTGCTTTGTTAGACAATTATGTCAATGACTGATTATAATCTAAAGAAAGAAACTAAAGAAATCATTCAAAAAGCTATCATTGTTTCTTAATTTATACGATACGATAGATGGGCAAAGAGTGCAGAAGCAGATTTTTAAGTTTTGTATTGTCGAGAAACTGACAATGGTGAGATTCAAACAAATGAATTTGATGTTTCTCCTAGCTTTGCTTATCAATAGCACTAACATAAGACACTCACATCAAAATTTTATTCACTGGATAAAAAATGACACAATAATACTTTATACAACCATCAATAAAATTTAAAAGCAAAGAAAAGTTCAAAAATTCCTTACAAAAGTACCTTAAGCTCATTCAACATTTGGAAACTTTTGATCACTTTTTCATTTGAAATAAGTTCAAAAAACTATTTTTCAATAAAACACACAAGGAAATCACTTAGAAATTGGTTTCCAATTCGATTGTGTGTAGTTGTCTTCACCAGTTTTATTGCAGAAAAACATCTCTCAACACTTGCTGTATCAACTGGTATAGTTAAGACTAACTTAAAAAGCATGTAAACCAAATGATGTGCAAGATGCTTTTGGCTTTTTACCATCAAAATAGAAAGATCTCCCATATTCTTCAAGTTCTTAAATCGATAATCTCTACACATATTGTCAATGTAGATATCAAGTTGTTCAAGATGCAAAAGCTCTCCATTGGTAAAGTCGTCCGGATAATACTTAACCAATCTCAACAAATTTTATTTATCAAACTCCTTGAATGAATCAAGAGGACTTAAAGTAGTCATACATATAAGTAAATTTGTGCTTACTTCTGTAAAGCAGTTATTGAACTCTTGAAACTGCAAATTCAGAATAGTTCAAAAGTAATCGATCTTATAATCAAACATGTTGGTTATGTTGGTTCTCTTTCTTGATTTCCTTGGATCAACAAAGTCTTCATCCATGACAATCATTTCAACATTATATTTCTTGCAAAAATATGAAACTTTAAGCATAAGTGAATCACATCCATCATCTCTAAGCCTTTATAATTCTCGCTTAGTTGAGTTTATCAGTGACATGACATTCAAAATATCTTTGATCTTTCCTTTTCAAAGCCATAGATAGATTCTTACTTAGTCCTAAAGTAAGAAACATTAGTTGCATATAAAACACACAATCAAACGTATGAAAATACCATATGCATGGCGTTTTTTGGAGTCCTCTAAGCCTTCATCTTAAGAACTTCAACAGTAGAAGAAAACAACTAGTTCAGTCGCATCAATGTTCTACAATGAGAATCTCTCTCTCTATTTCCAAACCTTTGAAGAAAGATTTCTTAATTTAGTCATGTTCTAGTGTTAATCTCACCACAACTAATTCCTTCTTGCACTTTTTCCGATAACTTTCTTGAATCATATCTTGTCGTTTGGAGGAAGCTCCAACCACATTTAACAAAGTAGAAACCATGTCAAAAGAGTCTCCAATATCAAAGTGTTTTTTTTTTGCGATTGCCACTACCACGAACTGAAGCTGATGAGCAAAACAATGGACATAATATACCATGATCAATTTCTTTAATATTAACTTTCAATACTTCCTTAGCACAAGCATGAACAATATCTTTTTGAATCATTGGAAAAACCATCTGGTTATTTTCTGGAGCATTAGTCAAAATAACCTTGCCTATAGCATTGATATAATCTCCTGTGTATTTCGCAAGCTCTAAGAAGTTACCTTTATTAGCATAATCCTCTGACTCATCATGACCACGAAATAGTAATCCTTGTCTCAACAAAAATCTAGCTGCATCAATAGAAGCATTCTAGCGCATGCGATACTCATTTTTCACCACATCATCTTGCTTAGATAGAGCATGAACGACAAACTGACCTTGATTCATTGAGTTCTCATATTGTTCAGCAACATTATTATGAGAACTATTAGGTTTACCCATACGAGTGCCTAGTCTCTCAAGTTTATTCCACTTAGAGAAACATTCTTTCACAAAAACATCATTTCCATCTTGTTTTCTTACATCATCTTTAAATAAGTAGCAACATAAACAAAAAACTTTTTCTTTTGATATATTATACTCTAACCAAGCATCATGCAAGTCAAACCAAATTGGATTAAATCGTTTCAATGCATTTTCTATCTGAATTTTCTTAAAATCATGGTCGTATGGTTAACATGAGCCTCTAACTAGATATATGCGTCTTATCTCATATTTTTCTTAAAATCATGGCCATATGATTGTCTTTTATATATTTTCTTTTAGCAGAATCACATAGCAAATCGTTGATTTATATTGTCACTTAATAATGTTTACGTTAGCTAACACCATCATAATATTTAATTCTACACAAAAATCAAGTGAAATTTTTTATCAATAAAATACAATATAAAAACTTACCTCTTTAATATGTCCTGTGAGCAAAACGGAAGAGAGAGTCAAGAGTCAAAGAGAAATTAGAAAAAACTGAATGAAAAATAAAGCATTTTAGGATATTGTAAAGTTGTGTTAGTTTAGATTTTATATATATTTAGACTTGGGTTACAAAGTTAAAGAATAAATATCATGTTTAAGTGGCAAGTGACCTTTAATGTACTGATATATGATAAGTTTACTAAAAGTAGACTTATTTACATATTTAGAAATCGAGTCTTACTTATATAGGTTTTTGTAGTATATGGAGACAACAATTTTTAATTAGTGGTAGCATTAATTAAAGCTAATAAAAAATTACATAATAAAACGATAGTATTTTTTTTAACTGGTGGCAAATGCCCCCACATTTCATAGCCTAGATCTGCCTTCTGATTGTAAACCGAATCGAAATCACCACCACCATGAACAACTTCGTTCTTTAAGATGTCAAAACTATCGAGCTTATCACAAAAGCGGATTTGGTGCTTTGGATATACCCCTTTTTGAGACATTTGATTACTCCATCTCTTAAAACGTTATGTGGATTCTTAGTCTCACCATCAAGATACCTTAGCCAAATCATGTCGCAAGACATTCGAAATATTCCAGTACCTATTTGATCTTCTATATATTCGAAACTCAACACCGACCTCGTGGTCCAGTTGCGGTCTGGAGTGTTCCAGAAACTAGTGTGGAAATTTTTGAAAAGAACTAAGCAAGCCAATTGATGAAAACTACCCAACATACTGCTGCTTCGTTAGAACATATTAGAATTAGAGGTCTTTCTTTTTCTGCTTCCCCTCCTCTCAAAACAGGATAGATCAATACACAGTAAAAACAGTCGGTAAACCAACCTTCTCAAGGTACCTGTTCTGTCTTAAAGAACAAGATACTATCATTTGCAGACTCCAAGTCTTCTCCTAGACCAAACTGTATGGACACCACAACATTGCGATACTGTTTCATCGGTGAGTAGTAACCAACTAAAATGATATCTTTACCATCAGCTGGTATCTTTATATGCTCCACACCTCCCAAAATCGGGCTCGGGTACTTCTGACAAATTGCATACAGTATAAGGTTGTATGCTGCATCCGTTTCATGTTTGGTGTAGACATAAGCCGTGTTCGTCAATCCATTGTAGCCAAAATCTCCTTGACATTATATCGTAGAGTGTGTGGATCAGCTCTCGCATAAGTCTTTGGCCCACTCCCCAAATGGTCTAGATAGATCAAACATCCTTTCACTAACCTTGTCAGCTTAATTTGTATTACCAAACCGATCTGAAACAGCCAAAGCAACCTCTGAGCCTCAGATGGCCCTACATGCCTCTTGACTACATGTCTAATTCAGTCAATTCAGCAAACTTCGCTAAATTTCTTACCTTGCCCTCTTTGAATACCATCCTCAAATCATTTGATATCTTCAGTTCTCTTGCCTTGCTTATACTACTAGTATAGAACCTGACCTCTACCTTTCGCACAATCCAGTTGACTTTGAAAGAGAGCTCAACACAGTCAATAACACCGTAAACTGCTTTACCTAACAAGTTAGCTCTTAGATCGTAATCAACAAAGAAAGTATCTTCGGCTAAACATTCGTTACATCCTCTAAGAATACTATCTATATAATTCGAAGTTTCTCTAATCACATTCCGAACTCCAGATGTATCCATCTTTCTGACATTAATTAAGTCATAGCACCTCACTTCACGAAGACCTTCATACTCAGCCTTTGCCTTTCGATAGACTGAAGAAACGTCCCTGATACGAGCTGCAAATGCATCAAAGTCTTCTATGTTCAACATCCTTAACGCAAGACACAGAGTAAAGGAATTGGTGAAGCTGCTACAGATACGGCCAAAAGGGTTGAAGTGGAAACGTTGGCTGGTGTCTCTGCTTTATATTGATTTGGAGAAAAGAAACTCAACAGTCGCGCATGTGCTCCTTTATTGATGAGATAGTTATGGGTTTCTTATTAAATTACATTTATAAAGCAGTAAAAATTTTCTAAGACCGATGCGTCGTGCTCTGTTTGACATTGGGAAAAAGCTGTTCTGTTGGATTCTAGACACTGCAATAAAAATATCGATTACATAAGAAAAAAGATACACATAGGACAATGTTTTGTATGAGTTACTACACATTACATTGAGCTCAAGGACGTGTCTGTGTATGAAAAAAGTACACTAAAGCTTTTGAATCTAAAGATCAGCGGCGGGAGGAACATCGTCCACGGTGAGATCTACGCCATCATCTGGTAAGTCGGATCCAAGAGGTCCTAGTATCCCTTCAGAGCTCAGCGTCAGTCCACTCTGTTCAAACAACAATTGAGTTATAATCCTCCAGCAAGGAAAAGCTTCTCTGGTTATCATACCAAATGACAAACCCCATGACAGACCGGAAAGAACCACATAATTCCCGAAATCCAGAATTCGTTTGTGTAAAATGCAAAAGTGGTAGATGTTATTAGATATGTATACCAATTGTCGGAGCTTGGGTGCAACAGATTAGACATTAAGAAGCATGGATAAACGAGATCAGGCAAGTGAATAATCATACCTCAGGTTGGAAGCGAAGCATGTCTGCACGAGCCATAGCTTCTGCTTGGGCGATTCTCTGTCTGAATGTCTGAGCCATTTCCTCAGCCTTGAGAGAACAGAAAACTAGTAAATGATTGACACAAAAGAGGAATTTAAGAGAGTCTTCAACGCAACTAGTGCTACCTTCTCGAATACAAGTTTTGGGTTGCGAATCATATCACCAGGAGTTGGCTCCAGCTTCTTGGTAGAAAGACTTACTCTTCCTCTGTCACGGTCATGGCTCAGTATCATAACCTGCAACATTATAAGTTAGGGACTGTTGTACGAATATCAGAAGCAAAAAGTTTTAAGAATATCCGTGGAAAACCTTTAGAGTGTCACCAGGCTGGAGAACAGTTGCGATATCTGAAACCCGGTCATGACTGATTTGACTAACATGAAGAAGCCCGTTGATTCCACCAATATCAATGAAGGCACCATAGGGTTTCAAGCTCTGAACAACTCCAAGGACCACAGATCCAATTCCAAGCTGAGCTTGGCTGTCTGCCACAGCTTTACGGTTGCTGAGGACAAGCTTTGTTTGTTCCTCATCAACTTCCACAAACTTAAGAGGTATTTCTTTTTCAAGAAGTTCTTCAGCTGGTGCTTTCTGAAAAATTCGAAACAGGAAAAAGAAACAATAAATCAGGTTGTCTTTTAATTTAAGAGCATCTACGTTTCCAACTTAACAGTTGTAAGACAACTACTGACCGATGATATTTGCGAAAATGGCACAAATCCACGAAGACCCTCCACTAGAGCCACCAATCCACCTTTGTTGGCCCCAATAACCTAGGCATACAATCCAATTGCTGAGATTGTAACCAGATATAAACAACAAGAGTAGCAAAGTAAGTTCCAAACATACTTTAGCCTTGACAATAACATCCTCAGCCTGAAGCTGCCTGCAACGTTCCCACGCCAGTTCGTACTGAACCGTCCTTAAGCTCAATAGCAAACTGTCATCACTTTCGTTTTCACCTATGATGACAAACTCTTCAACCATACCAGGAACAATACCAGCTTCTTCCACATGCTTGATTCTATGAATGCACGCTTGTTCCACTGACAAGTAAGCCGATGACTTTGCAGAAATGTCAACTAATGCACCATTTGCGTCAGTCCTGAACACTGTACCTTTTACCTGAATAACATCATCAACCAAAATCGATATCGGAATTCCACAGAATCAACATTGTCCTATATCATCTAAGTTAAGTCTAAAGAAACGATTATAGTTCCAATTTCTAAAAACATTCTCAAATACGAAAAGAATCAGAAAAACCTTAGTGCCGATTTCGGAATTGAAGTCGTATTGCTCAATAGCAGCTGCGAAATCGTCGACAGTGAACGCAACACCTTCCATAGGAGCAGTTCTGCATCGCTCATAAGCGTCTTCGAACATCTTCTTCAGCTCAAGCCGCTCCTTTGTTTGACCTCTAGACATCGCAACCGAGGCTACAATCGTCCGAGAAACGGAGGCGGATTTGTTCTCAGGAAAGTTTTTCGCTGCTCTCCTAGATAATCTCGAAGAAGAAGAGAGTGGAGAACATCTCAAGCCCGTGAATTGCTGAGCCAACGACGCCATTGTTTCTCCTATACTCGAGAAAGTCTCACTCACTCGCAAACACAGAGACGGAGAGTGTTATTATTTGTTCTTCTATGGCTCCTGCGTTTTATCGTTGGGTTAGATAAGGAGAGATAACAAAAGGAACTAGAGATGATGATGATGATCTGGACTTCAAAACTACAGGACGTTTATCATCCATTTAAATAAACAGCGTGACGTTGAAATGTGTACACACACCGTTCCGTTTTATAGATGTATTCAAGCACTGAGCGACGTCTTTATGTACAAAGCAATTAATAGAAACAGGCCTTCGTTTATAGTCCGGTGGGCTTTATTTGTTGTCTCAATTATATTTCTCTTGTTTACTTGTGTTTTATTTTTTTGGCATCTCCTTTACTTTTGATTCTAAGGGGAAGAAAAAAGTTTTGTAAGTCCATTTTAATACCGTGGCAACTTATAAGTTCAGTAAAAACAACCATATTTATATTTTTAAAAATTAAATTTTAGTATTTATACTATGTAAAAGTTTAGTTATTAAACCGATTAATTATGGTCCAATGTTAATAAAAAAAATAGAAAAAAAATTTATGAATAATAATTAGCAAAACAATAAAAATTTGAATATAATTCCAGAATACATATCATAATTCTCAAATTAATTTTAGAACACATTTCATAATTTTATAAACATTAAAAATTGCAATTCTCAATTTTTTTTGTCAATTAGTTTTGTGCCTTTTAAATTTCATTTCAACTACTGCATATAAAGAGTTCGATAGTAAAGTGACAACACCACTGGTCACCAGTTTTCGGTGCAATTCTCAAATTTATAACAAATATTATGACTTTATTTTTAGTAGATATATATATATATATATTTGATTTTTAAAATTCAAATGATGTATTATTTTATGTTTCACATTATGCTAATGTTAAATTGCCAAATAACTTGTATTACAATTGTTACAATTGTTTTTGTTTGATACTTAAAAAAAAGCAGAATAAATTTATTAATAATTTAATATGTTAAAAATAAATGTTTTAGTTACAAAATATTTTCAAGATATAAAATTTTAAACAAGCTATTTTTTTGGGTTAACATTGGGCCACAAATGGTCGGCCCATTAACCAAGTTCTTGCAAATGCAAGTGGAGGATTCGATCCCATAATGTGCAAGTGCGCATGCCTCTAATGGACTTATCACCTGCCACTAGAATAAATGCCACTTGCAATAAGCTATTTTTCAAATAATTTTTTTTTAAAGAATATCTTATTTCATCAACAACTGAATTAATAAAAACTTATCCATAATTTAACTTCTCTGACCATTAACAATATTACGGAGTTACGCTACTTCAAAAACTCGACGGTAAAAACCTAACATAAAATGTTAGTGGCTTAGGTAAAATTCCAAAAACTAAGCTTCGATATAATTTTAGGATAAATACTATCAAAGCAAGCTTTAACTAAAAAGCATTTGAAGCAACTTGCAAACTAGATAAGAAAACGAACCTATCCTTTTAGTCAACCTTTAAACTGAAACACATTTCAAACTTTAGTTTATATAATTTTTATTTTTATTTTTGTACTCTAAAATTATATTTAAATAAATTACTGTTCCAATATTATAAATTTAAAATACAAATGTCGGTGGATGACAAAGACATAAAAAAGAAAATAGATTAAACTGAAACGAGAAAGAAGTTAGATCGAGTAAAGATAAAACTTAAATAAATCTACTCGAACTGTTAATGAAAACATTGTGAAGCAAGAGAAAAATATTGAATTTTTTTATAGTGATTGATTGCACCCAAATGAAAAACTTGGCTTCTAAGCCGGAATAAAAATATCTAGTGTCATAACTGCTTGAAGCCACATAAAAAAACCTGACTAGAAGCGAGACGAAGACAAATTAAAGGCAGTAGTTGACAAAAGAACATGACATACAACTTCCGAAAGTGGTGAGATCGGATAATGAAACCGGTTGATTTGATACCTCGATAAAAACCATAAGAAAATCAAATCTGCCGGTATTGGTTGGGTGTTCAACCAAAACTTTGACGACAATCCAATCCAATCCTCATAGTTCATCACCCACGTCCTATCGACTTTAATTGCAGAAGCCCTTGCGATTAGATCTGCCTTGGAGGATGCAATCAACCATGGATTCACCCAGCTGAAACTATGTTCAGATTCATTTGTCCTGATCCGGAGTCTCACAACCAAAATTTTACCGTAAGAAATCCACAATATAGGATTCGACATCCTCTAATGTTTTAGTTAAAGCTGTCTTTAATATTTCTTATACCAAAATCAATTAATTCAATATGAAAAAAGTGCTTGACAAAAAAAAAATTTATCTAATAAGACTTTTGTGGGGTTTTTTTTTTTTCCAAAAAAAAAAAATATCTAATAAGACTTTTGTGGGGTTTTTGCTCATCAATATATGATGCATATATTGTTTATTATAAAGTCAACACGAGTCTATAATTTTTAACAGAAAACGTTTTCCATTAGTTTTTGAGTTTGACTCGCTCAGTTAATTATAATCTACTATAACATTTTATACATATATTTTTGACCTGAATCTTAATTCATGTCAATTGATAATCAATGATTACAAAGTGTTTGTTTTGAGTCTACGTACATTAATTTCAGTTGTAATCTTAGATATTTTCTTAGACTAACGTCAATATATTAAGGGTCCAACATGCATGTGGTCTATGGATTATTAAACTTAGGATAATGTGTACATGAATTGTTACTGCATTCCAACAGCTAAATCTACTTGGAAAACCGTCTGAAAACAAATCCTCATCCTAAATTTCGTATGGACATTTTATACCTTGTTAACTTAAAGTTTTCCATTGTTTAATTAGTCTGCGATTAAAATTCAAATTATGAGATTTGACTATTTTATTATAGTTTTGTACAATTTGATAGAAAGGACCAATATCTGACTTTATATTGTATATAAACAAATAATATTTTGTACGGAAAGTAGTAAATAAATTAATAGTTTGACCGATCTATCAAAACCGACTAGTTTACTTTGAATTGAGCTAAGCTACGAAAGTCCCAATTAGTACTCGATATCACAATATTAAATGATATAATAGTGGTTTCGTAGTAGTCAAAGAAGAGACTCCAAAACGCACGAGTGGGTTGTGATTAACCTTTGACTTATTTTTGACCTGTAATGACTAATTTGTACATATTTTCTGATCAACTAACTGAAGATGCGAGTCAAAATCAGACAATAGTTACATACTTGTGATATTTAATAATATTATTTTGGAAGCCCAAAATCTGAACTGAAATTGATCTGAATTAGAATCGAACCAAAAGAAATATCCAAATATATACTAAATCTATGTACCTGAAACTAAATTTGATGTCAAACCAGAATCCAATCAAAAACCAAATTTACTTTTTTAGCATTTTTCTATATATATATATATATATATATATTTTTTTAAAATCGAATTTTTGTATAAAAATATCAAAAACCAAACTCGATCTATAACGAACCAAACCATATCCAAAAAGTAAAAACATCTGGTTAAGTCTTAAATCTATGTACTCAGAAAACCAAATCCAAATCTAAAAAGGAACCAAATCAAGAACCAAATTTGTACCCAATATATTTTTATCTTTGTTACTTTTGAATTTTCATATAAAATTTATTCTCTCTCTCTCTCTCCTTATTTTAAAGGATATTTATGAACCATATGTTAATTTTATCATATACTTTATAATACGTTCAAAACATAAATGTTTACCGCTTTAATATATAAGATATATATATAATATATGTATATAGACTGACTAATAAAGTAATACATGTTCGATTTAACTACAAAGTAAGAGACAATTGAAAGACATATTTTTAATAGAGCTTGACCTGGGCACTCAGTTAAACTTAGGTTCGGGTTTGGTTCAGTATAGGTTTGAGAAATTTGAAAAAATAGATGAATGGTAAAGAATATAAACTCGATTTGGTTTTGGTTTGGGTTCGGTTTCAATAACAATACCAAACTTTAAATTAGTTTTATTAATAATTTTGGGTTACTGGTTATTTGGTTTAAATTTATTTAATCTTAACATAATAATCTTTTGTTGATGAAATTTACTTCTCTATTTATGATAAAACCCATAATACTAAATTTTAAATCATAATATAACTTATATTTAATAATGAAAGAATTCAAGAAAAGTAAATAATATGATAAGAAGTGACGACAATAATTGAATACTAAAACATAATAATGAATTAACACTTATTTAATACTAGACCCTTAATCTTGTTTTACTACTTTTATTTGGATAACTAGTTACTTAAATGAGTTTCCGTAAATATACCAAACCGAGTCCAGTACCATAATAAATAGATTTTCTTTTTCAATCACGTTATTTATAATTCTCAAACCCGAACCAAATTACTTATTTTAGTTTGGTAAAACCATTCGGTTTGGTAAATATACCCAAACCTAAATTGAGCTTCCAATTTACATGGAATTAAGTAGACGGACTAAGTTTGGGTGTATATGTAGTTATATTAAAATTTTGAGGTGGTGATTGACATATTCCGAGACCGACCCTTAAAATATCTACAAGTAACTAAATATGTTTTTGTAGTTGTGAAGACTCAAATCTTTCAACTTATTTGAAGATTATAGTTAAGATCAAAAGTCAGAATATTCTAAGTATGTGAAAGCCTCTATGTCTACCAAGTCTTTTTCGAGGTTTAAAGTGTCTCGGTTTAGAGTCTTGATTTAAAGAGATTCAAGATTCAAATCCGGTTAAGATATGAAAATCAATTGCCATTGTCGAGTTATCGTTTCAGCTCCTGCAAGGAGAGGATAAAGCAAAGTGAAGAAAGCCTTTTGAACTTCTTTTTCTTTCAGTCTTAAAAAGTTTTATTATCGGGTAGTTATAGGTTTGTTCATTCAGTTGTAAAACCTTATATTCTTAGCATTATTATATAAGCGATGGAGAAAAGAGTTAATACATTGTTGGTGGGTGAAGCAGATTATATATTAAGAGGGAGAGATTGAAAGAAGTGAGTTGTTCATTGTATTGAGCTCAAGTTCTAAGCTAAGGTTGACTATGGCGATGGCGAATTTTGTAGCAAAGCTCCAGCGAGATGTAGGGTTCAACTCGTGACCCAAACTCGTTAAATCTCTCGTATTCTTTCTTTTCAAAGATCATAATTGGTTAATATCTAGGATTTAAATTTAACAATTTGGTATCATAGGTCAACTTAAAAAGAGGAAGAAGAAGCAATTTGTTGGTTTTAATTCTAATATTAAGATCTCATCATAGTCGAATCGTTATTCTAAGATCTCAAGGGTGGTGTTGTCAAATTCAAAGAGCAAAATTGCTATCTTTGATGGAACAAGAGACTACATATTATGGAAGAAGAGGATAATTGTAAGTTGAACGGTCCAAGGATTAAAGAGCATTCTTAAGTTGTATCGTCTAATGGAGTTAACAGAAGTTGATGAAAAGGAACTTGAAGAAAATAAGAAGCAGATTAAAGATGAAGAAGCAAGAGCAGAGAAGGACGAACAAGTGCTAAATCTTATATTCCTAGTTGTAGATGATAAGATCCTCAAAAAGATCAAAAACTCCGAGACCACAATCAGTGTTCTCAAAACTCTTGATACGTTATTCCTTCCAACTACTCTTCCTGATAGAATCTATTTGCAATTAGAGGTTATGCTTTCCAAACGCAAGAATCTAAGACTATTGATAAGAATGTTGATTACTTCTTAAAATTGTTAGGAAACATGAAATATTTGCAGATTGATATAGGAAAAGATACTCAAGCTATTATTCTTCTTAAGTCACTCCATGAAGTTTATGATCACTTAAAAGAGACATTGACATACAGTAAGGACAAGTTGAAAGTGGATGATATTGTAAGTGCAGCAAAGTCCAAAGATATCAAACTCAAAAAATCTGGAGACAGACCAAGTTTAAGCAAAGCAAGTGCAAAAGGTCTTTACGTCAGAGGAAGATGAAAATCAAGGGAAGTAAGCTTCTCAAAAAGAAGAAGCAAGTATCGATTGAAATCAAAAGATAAGAAAAAAGGAACTTGTTGGATTTGTGGCAAAGATGGCGCCTACAAGAAGTAGTGTTACAAATGGCTAGAAAGTAATAAGGATAAAGGCAATTATCAAGAACATGAATCTGCTATGACTATAGATGATGCAAAAGATCTGGTGGGATTAGTAGTATTGGAAGTGAATGTATCTCAAGGAGAAATAGATAAAGAAGAATGGATTCTTGATATTGGGTGCTCATTCTATATGACACCAAAAAGAAGATGTTTGTTGATCTAAGAGAGTGTTCAAACTACAAAGTCAGAATGGCAAATGAAACTTATTGCAAGGTAAAAGAAATCAATTCAATAAGATTTGCTAACTCCGACAGAACTACTTTTGTTTTGTGATGTAAGGTACATGCTATACATATTCAGGAATTTAATATCATTAGGGACATAAGAATTTAAGGGATGTGAATTAAAAGGATCAGATGGCATTCTTAAAATCATAAATGGATGCACAATAATCATGAAGGGAGAAAGAAAATATGCTATGTATACTCTTCAAAGAAGGGCCACAATTGTTGAAGTATATATAATCATTATAAGCAAAGCAGATCCCAGATCAGATAACTCTTTGTTGTGGCATAGCAGGTTAGGTATCTAGGTGTGGTTTCAATCAAGATAACATATCATATATTAAGTTCTGTGAAGATTGTGTATTTGGAGAGACATATAGGTCAAGTTTTCAACCAGCAATGCACGTCACAAAGGCTAAGCTTGACTATATCCATTCCAATCTATGGGGCTCACCAAATGTACAAAAAATTCTAGGGACGTGTCAGTATTTCATATCATTTTTGACGACTTCACTAGAAAGGTATGGATTAAGTTCCTTGGATTCAAAGATGAAGCTTTCAACATCATTGTGGACTGGAAGAAGATGGTGGAGGTACATTCATAAAGAAAGGTAAAAAGGTTAAGAATTGATAATGGCCTAGAATTTTGTAACTTGTTATTTAACAGGGTTTGCAAAGAGGAAGACATTGTTAGATACAAGACTTGTACATACATTCCACAGCAAAACGGAGTTGCTTAGAGACTAAATAGGACAATCATGGAGAAGGTTTCTGTAATGCTCAGTGAAAGTAGAATAACAAAGAACTTCTAAGCATAAGAAACATCAACCACCGTATATGTGATTAATAGATTACCATCTTCAACAATCAACTTCAAGATTCCAGAAGAGAGATGAAATTTCGCAATTTCATCTCTAGAAAGTCTAAGGAAATTTGGATGTGTAGCCTACATTCATTCATCAAAAGGAAAACTCGAACCAAAAGTATAGAAAGGCATATTCACATGATATCTAGAAGGTGTAAAAAGGTTTAGAGTTTGGTTACTTGAAGACAAGAAATGTGTAATCAACATAAATGTGGTATTCAGAGAAGATATCACTTACACAGATCTTAAGAAAGCAGAGGTAAATGAAAACACTATTTCATTTAACACTAGCATAATCTTGATAATAAGTGATACATGACAAATAACAAATGAAGAAGATAATCAAGACCACATACAACCAGAATGTGGAGTTTAAGATGAGTCAACTGAAAGTACAGAAAACTTAGAATACTATCAATTAGCTTGATAATGTACAAGGAGAACCACTACTCCACCAACTCTATTCCAAGACTATGGTTATAATCTAGATGAAGAAGAATCAAATGAAGAAGAAAGGCAAGCAAATCTCTTTTTTGATTATGTGTGTTCTCTTGCAGAAGATGCAGGGAAATCAGAATCAGTTACATTCTTTGAGGCAATCAATGATGAAGACAGTGAATTCTGGAAATGAGCAGCTAATGAAGAATATAGTTCCTTACAGAAGAATGGTACTTAGGTTCCCGTTGATAATACGTAAGAATCAAAAGACAATTGGTTGCAAGTGGATATTCAAGAGAAAACTAGGCATCATTGGAGTTGGAAAAGCTAAGGTTAAAGCCAGACTCATTGCAAAAGGTTACTCACAGAAATAAGGAGTATACTACCAAGAGATTTTTGCACATGTCGTAAAATATGTAACGATAAGATTCATTCTCTCTATAATTACTAACTTTAATCTTGAGCTGCAACAATTAGACGTAAAAACAGTCTTTCTTCATGGAAATCTTGAAGAATAAATCATAATGGATCAACTTGAAGGGTACATAGACAAAGATAATCCTGACAATGTATTTCTTCTCAAAAAGTCTCTTTATGGCCTTAATCAGTTCCCTAAGCAATGGAACAAGAGGTTTGATGAGTTCAAGTGATAAGGTAGATATCTAGAAACTGAAAATATTACTTGGTTATGAGTTTGATATAAAAGATTTAGGAGATGTTAGGAAAATTCTTGGTATGAAAATTTTTCGAGACAGATGCATGTACTCTTAAAGTGTGCCAAGAAATTTTCTTAAGAAAGGTTCTGAGCAACTTCAATATGGATAAATCCAAGTTAGTCGCCACTCTAATGAGTGCTCACTTCAAATAGAAGTCAGTATCATAAGAAGAGATCAAAGTGCATATTTACATCATGAGAAGTATCGCATATCATAATGCAGTTGGTAGCATTATGTACGAAGTGATAGGAACAAGACATGACCTAGCTTATTCAGTAAGTCTTTCAGCAGATTCATGAGTAAACCGTTAAAGGAACACTGACAAATAGTGAAATGAGTTCAGAGATATATCAAAGGATCAACATAGATTTGTTTGAGCTTTAAGAAGAGTACGGACTTTGTCATCAAAGGGTATTGTGATTCTGACTTTGTAGCCAATCGATACAATAGAAGATCAAATTCTGGAATGAGATTTACAGCAGGAGGAAATCCAATAAGCTGGAAGTCAAATCTCCAGAAGATTGTAGCTATATCAACAACAGAAGCATAATACATATCTTTAACATAATCGTCTAAGGGAGCAGTTTGGTTGAAAGGTTTTGCTGAGGAGTTGGGATTTCCTCAAGGAGCAATTGAAATCAACTATGACTCTCGAAGCACTATAGACTTTTCAAAGAATGTAGTCCACCATGAGCGGACTAAGCATGTAGTAGTGAAGTTCAACCATATCAAAAATCTTATAACTGAAAGAATGTCCACGTTTTGAAGATTCCAACAACTTATAATCCAGTTGATATATTCACTAAAGTTCTACTAGTTTACAAAATTAGTGAAGTTCTTCAAATGTTTCATGTCACCAAGAATTAAAGGTGAAAAGGCAAAGGATCCACCAAGTAAAGTTATAATCATGACTAAAGTGGAGAATTGAAGATTGTAGTCAAGATCAAAAGTCAGAATATTCTAAGTATGTGAAAACTTCTACGTCGACCAGAGTCTTTCGCGAGGTTTTAAGTGTCTTGGTTTAAAAGGATTCAAGATTCGAATCTGGTTAAGATATGAAGATCAATCACAATTGTCCACTTATCGTTTCAACTTATGCAATGAAAGGATAAAGAAGAGTGAAGAAAGCCCTTTTGAACGTCTTTTTTTAATCTCAAAAATATTTTTTCTCGGGTAATTATAAGTGTAGAGATTGTTGAAATTTTTCATATCTCTATGAAATGAATGAGAGAGATAAGACTTTATATCTTCATTGTCGTGGGCTAAAATGCTCATTAATCTCTATTAATTTTTGAGCCATTAAGATCAATTGTGGAGTTACAAAATTGATAAAAATTAATTAATCAACTATAGAGAATACTTGACTTTTGACCAAATTTCTTCTCTTTGACTAAAGAGAGCTTTTGACTTTTAACCAAGTTAATTTATATACTGATCAAGTACACAAATAATAATTTGATATAAAATAGGTTATTTAACCTTGTTATGAATTCTCCACAATATAGGCTAGTCTATTTTGTGCATTTCAAGCAACAAAACATTAGACAATCATTTATGATTCACACGAACTCAAATTGAAGTCCAACAATCCTCTACATGAATAGAAATGACTCTAAACACATGTAGACTCGAAAAAATAATTTTAAGAGTACGAACGAAAAATCCATTGTATATGAGTTGGTAGCATTAACCTTGAACTAGTCATTAATAACAGTTATTGGATTTACTCGACTAGAAAGTGAACATGATGTCTTGAACCTTGGTTATTAAATAAATCGGTCTTAATTTGAACTCGGTTCACTTAATTTGAAACGGAGCAAATAAAAGAAATCGATTTAAACCGAATTCTTTTATTTTGAACCATAAAATGAATCTGATCAAGACAAATCTAATTTAATAAATTTTTTCTTTGATTTGAAAATCAAGTTGAGCTTTTTTACTCAAGAAACAAGAACACGTATTTTTGTGTATTGTTTTTTTTCCTTTTTTGTGTCCTCAAAAGGTATGTATTTTTGATAAATACTAAACATATACTTATCAATACAAAGAAACCAAACCAGGTTTAGTCTTATTGTTTTCTTATTGCTCTTCAAATTAGAAAAACCTTGAAAATAAGAAGAAAACTGTTAAACCGGTTATATTTCACTTTTACACAAAAAAGCGTGTGTTTTTTTTTTATTCTTCAATACTTGAAAGACTTTCCTTTCTATCAACACATGTACGTATGAATTTTTGATTTACTTGCAAATAAAAATGAAAGTTGATCAAGAACAAAAGAATTCACCATGAAGGTGTTCATTTTCTTTTGTTTTATTTTTTTCCTTTTGGAAATGCTTTTTCTCTTGTTCTGTTTTTCCTTTTGGAAATTAAAGAAATGGAACTAGGTTTTTATTAGTCTCATATTTTATTTAAAAGAAGAAACAAAAAACCAATTACATTCTCAAGAGGTAAATTTGATTCAAAACAATGAATCTCTAGTTCTTGATTTCTTGACAAAAACAGTTCACAAAATATCAATTTTTGTTTGTGCAATAAGCATAAACGAAAGTTTACAAAATTAGGATTG
>JAKUCM010001073.1:0-28003 GCA_023374145.1 Lepidium sativum | reverse complement strand
GATGTTTTCCATTAAGTACATAGACAATAATTCATATTATGTTGACCGAACGATCATAGTGGAATATGATCGATATTTATGTGTTTTCATTTGGGAATATTAGCGAAAGTTACAGACCTATCGGTCCATATATTATACGTAATATAAACTATGTAAATGTATAGACTGATTGTTCCTAACTATACTCAAACAAAATTTATCCTGTTTGTTTAATGTTATTTAATTGTACTTTTCATAGAATAGCCACTCAAAAAAACAATGATTTAGGATTTCCATCACAATGTTTTACATTTGGCGTTGAGACGAAATTCAAAAAAAGTATTACTTATTATAGCAAGACCGAATGGTTAGAAAATGTTAGTTACGCTGTTGGAGAATAAATGTAGAACAATGTAAGCGATTCTTCATTAGGAGTTTTTGTAAAATTATAAAAAATAAGTTCAGATGGTCTTCAAAGGTTATGGGGTATCTTCTTCTGAAGCAGCTTGTGTGTAAGAACACAAGAATGAGTGCTTGTTTGGTAATATGATAACAAGATTTTTACTCTTTTGTCAAACCCTATTATACTGAGATGTTATTGTAGTATAATAGGTGTCAATCCAATTGGAAATGTAATTATTAATCAGGATGCAATCAACTGCTCTAATCCAAACCAATCAGGGTGAATATGTTTTTGACGATCTAATCTAATTAAACACAAGTTTAGTCGAGCAATAAAATAAACGGAGTAAACTACACTAATCAAATCAAGTCGAACGATTTCAATAAAGACACAACTCGCTCTGTGCCAATTCACACTGTAGACGTTCGATCTCTCTGGCTAAGAGTGTGAATCTCTAAGGTGGTTCGGTCAGACGTTTTACCAAACACTTACCGGGTGCTAAAACGTCTCAGAACGAGCTTCAGTTTATCAAAATGAAACAAGTGATGAAAGCACCTAATCATATGAGATCTAATATTGGTAACCGTTAGGACACCCATAAGACTTAAGATCAACACTAACATAACCATCCTCAAGAACCCTAGGTAAACTACTCAGAATTCATGGACTAAACATTCACAGTGAAAATTGCAGTAGATGACATTACTAACAAACTTAAAGTAGTATGATGAACAAGATAAGAGGGAAACGAAGATTGCATTCTAAACAAAATTCAAACGCTTAAAGTTGCTTGCGTCTAGCGAGAAGCTATAGGGTCGTAAGAAAACCTAGATAGCTTCGTTCTTGCTATCTCTCTCTTCTAAAAATACAAACTAAGTCTGGTGAAATCGTTGGCTAAGTCAGCCCATCAAAAAGATCCCAGCCCGCAGTGGGCTTTAACATCAGTCTGGCCCAAATATCTGAAAGCCTACTTTGTAACTCGACCACCAGCTCGAGTGTGTGCCTGGAGTGGGAGCAGACTCGAGCTGCGCCTGGAGAGGGATCAGACTCGAGCTCCGCCTGGTGTAAGACCTGAATCGAGCTCTGATTGGAGTGGGATCAGATTCGCGCATCACCTGGAGTGGGATCAGACTCGAGGTCAGCCTAGAATGGGATCAGACTCAAGCTCCGCCTTGAGTGGGAATTCACTTCAACCAGCTCCAAACATCTTTCAACACGTGCTTATCCCAAATGCTCCAAATTATGCTCAAAAAGTACCTGGATGCATATTTGTGCTATGCAATACACAAATTCTGTATTATGAACCTATTGGACTCTAAAGTGATGATAATTGTGTGAATGTAATGCATATCGAGATAAATAATGCGTCTAACATATTCTAAAATACAGACCTATCAACTCCCTCAAACTTAATATTTGCTTGCCCTAAAGCAAATGCATAGTGCTAAGAAGGAAAAGATGGTGCAAACACTGGGAACACCATGCCTCAAACAAACAACTCAGTAGGCCGAAAACTATAAGCCACAAATGAACCCTTATTCCATTGTAAAAACACAATCTACTCTCATTAAGGTTTAACATCCTAACCAAATATCCCTAATGCTTAGTTAGACTCTAAGAATCACAAATTTGATTCCTAGTTCCAAAGATGCAGGCATCAAGAGGGGTTATTGACATAGATCTATTAATACAACTTCCAAGAGCTTAGCAAGACTTAATTGATTCAGCACATTTATCATTTCTCGTTTAGATTCAGTTTTTGCTCAAAGTCAGGATTTTTGATCGAGCTTTATGATTGATTGCAAGGGAGCACGGGTCTATGCATAGCCCTGATTCACCTTAGACAATAATTTCTTAGATTTCTCATTGAACACGAAAAAGTACGGTTTTCAGCACAATCCTCGTTCACCTTAGGCAATATCATATTGGTTTTATCAATTAACACAATAAAGTACGAGTTTACGCACAGTTCCTGTTCACTTTAGACCTTATTATGTGAGCTGAGTTATAGGAAGAGTATCTATCTTTTTCGTTCCATTGTTTCTATTTGACAACCTAAACTCAAGGAAGGATCAAATTCAATTCATCTCAAACCCCTAACTTGGCAAAATTAAATTCAATTTAAGAAGAAACAAACCAGGTCCTTTTGAGACACATCATAAGCACATGTTTCAAAGGTGAACGATCTACTAGTTAGGTTTCAAAAGGGAAGAGCCACAAGTCCAAGAGTTCACTATGGTTACTAATCAATAAACCTAGCAAGCCTGTCTATCCTTAACAAGATGATTTCCAAAACTTAGACTCGATCTTAAGTGCAATGCATGAAAGGTTACTTTTTTTCTATGCCATGGATGATGTATATTAAACATGAGGAAAATTAAATTAAGAAAACAACAAACATGATCTGTAGTACTTTAGGTCCTCCCCTGAAGTTAAATCAAACAGCCCCTTGTGTCGATAAAAACTTGAAGAAGGTCCCAGACAAGCAATGACATAATAAAGTAAATGCAATGATATGTATAAGAGGAGGTTAACACGCTTACTTCAGCAAAATAGAGATCATCCAGCAGGATCCATATCCATGGATGTATCGTCGAGTGGTTGCGGTTCTGGTGGGGCAGCTGTAGGTTGATATGATGCAAGTGGGTTCAAGAAATTGAATGTCGTGTGATGTGTCTCTGAGAAGTCATGAAATTGCACTGTAGTGTCTCCTAGATGTGGCTCGGCGCTTGTTCGCTTCCTACGTCGACATCTGTGCAACATTGGACCTATGTCGCCTTCAGCGCTTGACGTTCTATGAGAAAGTGGCTCCGTGTTAGTTGGCGTCTGTTCAACTTCATAAGTATCTTCAATTCCACTAGGACTGATCGAGTTAAGGTCAAAAGGAGATGTCTGAGGCCTCGTCTGCTGCTGCAGCTGTAATGTTGAGGTGGGATGTCGGCTTAAATGTGGAGTATGCGCTCTGTATGCCTGGACGTGCATGTGAGAGTATTCAGCTTATCCATCAAGCTCTTTATCTGCTTGTTTCCCCCCTTGCTCAACTCCTCCATAATGGATATGTGCTTGTGGGTGGCTCTCACTACTTTTGGCATCTTTGAATCCATGTATTGGTCAAAGTAGTAGCATTATGTTACCCAGTGCTCCGTCTCAATCTGGGCAGGTTCTTGTGCTCTCTGTGATGGCTGGTCTTGAGTGCCTGAGTGGAGCTCATTTGGTGGTAGAAATGCGATGTTCTCTTCAAGTCTGAGTGTCGGGTACTCTCGATTCAGAAGTTGTATGTACGAGTCTTGTTGCGTTGCAGGAAGTGTAAACTGGTATAACCAGAGTCCTCTACGTTGCCCCTTTCTCAAGATCTTGTGTTGGATGAGATATGATATGTCGAGCCATTCTGGGGTGATGGGCTTTGATCTATCAGGCACGCTACAAGCCTCCAATATCCTTGTCACGATCCCACCAATGCAGATGCTTGTGTTCTCCTTGTTTTGTACCACACTTGCCCATTTCTTATAGCATATCAAATGCTTCATCAAGGCTCTTGCGATGTTCTGATTGCTGGAGAAACGCATCTCGTAATCAGTCGCATTCAACTCACTCTTTAGTCCCTCATCGATCATCTCAAACTCTTGGCCCTAACATTTCATGATTTGTACCTAACAAAACATGTACACGCAACAATCTTGTGGAAGTACCGGATCGCACGGTTCTTAATTTTTGTGAACTTACTTTAAGACGGGTTATAATCATCAGGACCCGTGATCATCTTCCACAAGTAGTTTAACTTCCCACGATCGAAATTACTGTGTCTCGTCCATATGAAGGCAATATCTCAAAAAGCTCCGCAAATTTTGTTGCTAAGTATGAATAACAGATGCCATCAATCACAAAAGTTAAGGATCCAAACCCATCAATTTTACGTAGCCGCTCCTCATTAGCGGAGTATATCCGCAATTCGACTGAGCTGAGAAAGTGTATATTTTCTGATTTGTATGTGGGGCGTGGACTAGAAACAGATTGTGTTATTCCGCTGTGTCGCAACATATGATCCACATCTTTTGCGATTCCAAGCTACACCATAGTTTCTCGGTGAAGGTATCACATACCCACTACCTTTATTTTTCTGAAACCCTTATAAGCTTCCTTAGAGCTCACGGTGTGCGACGTCTGCTCAAAGACTGACACATCAACTTGATCATCATTCCCACTCGAGGATCTCACATCCTCAGCTGAATCATAGTTTACTTTCTTTCTTATTGCCTTTCCTCGGCTTTTTGTAGTCACTCTCCTCTGTGAATGTCACTCGGAGTCGGCTTTGAGAATTTTGATCACAGACCCCGCTGCCATTGAGCGTGGTTGTCTTTTCTTTGAAGACCCTTCTCCTGTTACTTGCTTGAACGTTGGGTTGGAGCTCGAGCAGCTTGGTGAAGTGAAAGCGGTTGGAGCTTGTGACATGAGCGTGTGGAAGAAGGAGCTCGAGTGGACCTTCACTCAGGTGAGACTCGAGCTGGGTTCAACGGCGCGTGTGGCGCATGGACGGCTGGCGCGTGGGACGCGTCTGGTGCATGGACGACTGGCGCATGGGGCGAGTAGACGGCTTGAGCTGGTTTTGTGATAAACAGGTTTTTACGGTGTTTTCTCAAATACCCTACTGTTTATGTAATCAATTGCAGGACAATATGGTGTCAATCCACTGGGAGAGTAACTAGCAATCAAGATGTAATCTACTTATCCTAATCTAAGCCAGATTCGATTTAATGAGTAGTAGTCTAAACTAGGTGAAAATGAAATGCTAAAACAGAGTGCTAAAAGCAAGACATCGAAACAGAATGTAAAAACAGAGTATTGAAAATAGAGCAATAGTAAAACAGAATAATTGCAAAACCAAGTTTTAACTTAAAAACAGAGTATTAAAATTCACGAAAATTCAATAGAGGAAAAGGGGTTCTCGAGGTTAAGGATCAATGATTAGGGTATTCTTAGGGGTTCCAGTCTTGTCTATCAACCTATTTAGATGACCTCTAAGCAAGGAATCACAAAGTAATCACATTCACTTTCGTGCAATGGGACCTCTCTTGAAAGACAACCTGACTTGACTCTCGCCCAACGATTGGAAGTTCAAGAGCCTTTAAGTATGGACCTTACAGAGCCTAATAACACCCTAGACAATCAATCTCTTGAGCTAGGAGATGTTATCTCAACTTAAGCATGTTCAAGTGATTCCCCAAACGCCTCTCGGGGGGGGGGGGGGGGGGGGGGGGGGGGGGGGAGGGGGGGGAATCACCAAGAGATCGAATTTCAATTGATCAGAAAGAAACAAATCTGGAAATCCCTAAGTTTTCCCCTAATCTCACCCTTTCCTCAAGAACCCTAGACTAACTTACTCAGAATTCATGAAGTAAAGCATAAAATCATAATCGAAAATCAATTGCATAAACTTAAAGATAAAAAATCGTAAATTGCTTTAAGAGAGAGAAGTCGAAATTTGCTAGAAAGATGATATATTAAAAGTGAAAATTCTAGTACAATTTATAGATCAACAAAGATCTTAAGTCTTAAAGAAAAAAGGAAAATTACTTAAAGAGAAAAAGGGAAAATTCCCTAGAAAGAGAAATGGAAAATTCCTTGAAAAGAGAAAAGGAAAATTCCTTAAGAAAAGAAAATGGAAAAATGCCTAAAATAGTTGGGCTTTTGCCTTTTCACATAAAGGGGTACCATTGGGCCCTTTTTACAAAAAGGCCAAAGGAAAAGTCAACTCTGTCAAAAGTCAACGTTCTGGTCCGAAAATCTACTCGACCAAGTGTGGTCGAGTGTCATGCTCGAGTTTCATGGAGATATGCCAAATCTTCTAGATCACATCCTGAACTTTAACTCTAGGCCAGCCGATTTTCCATTGGTCTTCTTGTAGTCCGAAATTCTTCATGATAAGCTCCAAAAAGTGCCTAAAAATACCCTTTATGCAATGTGTGCAATGTCCAACACTAAGTATGCAAATTATGCCTAAAAGGACCTAAAACAATGATAATAATGCAGGTATGAATGCAAAACATGCTAAATAATGGCCCTAAAATGTGGTAAAATGCAGACACATCATTTTGGACTAGGGAACCCGAGTGTATACCCGAGTTGTGAGTTCGAACGGTGACAGGAAGGGAGAAAGAGCTTGAGTGTTGTTTCGAGTGGATGGTGAGCGCGAGGGGCGATAGCACGGTACAGAAATTGGTGATGACTCGAGTTGAGGACACTTGGTGAGGACTCGACGAATCTGAGTGATCGTGGACTCGAGCTTGTATTCGGTTGACTCGAGCGGTGACTTCGAGCATGAAGCACAAGTGCGGTCGAGTGGGCGGAGAATCGAGTGCGTCTGAGTGAGAGAGTTCGAGTGGTCGGTGCACGCAAGCTTAGGCGGTCGAGTGTGCGGAGACTCGAGTGGGTCGGGGTGACAGAGCTTGAGCGATCGGTGGGCTTGGTTCACATTTTCCAAATGAAAATCAAAGAACAAGAAAGAAAACGTGAGTGAGGAGTAAAAAAATGAAGATGGATGAAAGAGAAAGGAGTTCTCTTCTAAAAAGAGTGAAGAGTAGTAGACAATGTCTCATGGGAGATAGGGGTTGACTCTCCATCAATCATTCTTTCTCCATTTTTTTTTGTAAGAAAACGAAAATTGTTAAGGATACAGTGAGAGTCTGGTGAGTTCTCCTTACTGACTTGAATAGGATACTCCACCGTCAGGGTTGGAGTTTAGCCACCAATTCCAATCCATAGCAGAAGTTGCTCACCTTTTCATTGCTCACTAAGAAATTTAAACCAATATTAGCAATAATAAAAAGAAAACTGATGAAAAGATTTACAAGGATACCGTGGGATTGCCTCCCAAGCGAGCTTGTTTATAGTCAGTAAGCTTAACATTGGTCATCAAGGAAAACTGAAGTTCCGCCGAATTTACTTTTGTCAGACAAGTACAGCTTGAATCTCTGGGCATTTACTCTGAAATTTTCACCATCCTTGTTTACCAGAGTGACGACTCCATATGGCGACATTTTCATGACTCGAAACAGATAAGACCATCTCAATTTCAATTTCCCAGGAAATAACTTAAGTTCGAGTTGAACAATAGCACTTGGTCACCTGTGTGATATTCTTGGGTACTATCTTTTTGTCGTGGAATGCGCTAGTTATTTCCTTGTACACTTTAAAGCTCTTATATGCTTCAAGTCTATCCTCCTCTAACTCATGCAGGTTAAAAAGCATTTTCTCTTGAGTAGTCTGGAGATCAAAATTTATGAATCTTGTAGCCCACAATGCCTTGTAATCTATCTCCACAGGCAATTGACATGCTTTACCATACAGAAGCTAGAACATAGTTCTTCCTATAGAAGTCTTGAAAGCCGTTCTGTAAGCCCACAGTGTGTCGTCCAATTTCACTACCCAATCACATTTTGAAACTCCAACAACTCGAGCTAAAATAGCTTTGATATGTTTGTTTCAAACGTCCACCTGACCACTCGTTTTTGGATGATAAGGCGTAGCTACCTTATGCTTGACTCCAAATCTGGGGAAGAAGATGCTCTTTAACAGCTTGATGACGACCTTAGCATCATTAGTCGGACTTGCTACAGCTTCTCTCCACTTTGAGACGTAGTCCACTACAACGAGAATGTAGTGATTTCCATATGATGGTTGGTTAAATGGCCCCATGAAGTCGATTCCCTAGCAGTCAAATATTTCAACTTTTAGAATTGGGTTCTATGGCATCTCGTTCATTCTGCTGATGCTACCCATTCTCTGTCAGGAATCCAATTTAGATATGAAGCTCTGTGTATCCCTCAACATAGTCGGCCACCATAACCTTGATTGTAAAATCTTCTGAACAATCCTGAATGTGGCAAAATGCCCACTATAAGCAGACCCATGACAATGCTCCAGAACATCCTAAACCTCTTCTTCTGCTATACACCTTCTAAATAAACCATCTGCTCCTTTATTGTATAAGTAGGGTTCATCCCACAAGTAGTGGTTGACATCTCTGAAAAACTTCTTCTCCTCTGATAGGGATCCAAACAGTTATGCACTTCACAATCGACTAGGTAATTGACCAAATCCGCATACCAAGGTAGAGTGGATCCACTAGCTTCTTGCTGATTTGAGACAATTTTCTTCTCCTCCTAGAGTCATGAGTTGCTCCTCTGGCATCGAGTCATCAATATGGATTGATGTATACACATTTTAACATATTTTAGGAGCAATTTTTAGTTCACTTTTCATACATTTATGTTGCATTTACATCACATTCGAGTCATATGTAGTTTGTACGCGCATGTTACATTTGCATAGCATACACATTGCATTTGGAGTTATTTTCAGGAAGTTTGGACTCGAATTGGCATACAACGGTAACTCATCCAACATGACTCAGATTGGCACGCAACAGTAACTCACCCAACTGGATTCGGATGGCATATGGAACCACCTTTGGCGGACCGACTCCACTTCACCTTTGACGTGCTGATTCCACATCACCTTTGACATGCCGAGTTTACTTCACCGTTGACGTGCTGAGTCCACTTCACCTTTAACAGTCTGAGTCCATTTCACCTTTGACGTGTGAAGTCTACTTCACCTTTAACTCTCCAATGACTCGACTCGGCTCATGAAGTCGAGTCAACTATCTTTCTTAATTTTTGTTCATTTTAACTTTCTAGGTTTAACGGGGGATTAGTATAAATAACCCCCTTAGTATCACAAAGAGGTGATCAAAATTTGAACATTGTCTTCAAAACCTTTTGAGCTTTTCATTGTTGTGATTCTTGAACAAGAATTCTACTTTTTGTTTTATGATATTTTAATTTAGTTTCAGTTTGCTTTCATTCTAAGTGTACTTTCTTAAATTTATTAATATGTCTTCCACCTTGATTGTTATTTTAATTGTTTCACCCATGAAATCTGAGTAGTTAACTTAGGGTTCCTGAGGGAACATACTAGATCAGTGTGGACCTTAAAGTTGTTTTAGTCTCTTTAGAGTAGAATAATATGATATTTTTTTGCTTCGGGGTTGTTAATGCTTGTTCCTTTCTAATCAATTAAAACATGATCTTAGACAATTAGCTCCCGACGTGTGTGTTGAATTGTTTGACTTAACCGTCTCAAAAATATACATTCTTAGCCTAAGGGATTAGTTGTCTAAGGTGTTTATTAGGCTCGTTTAAATTGTTGCTTCACGCTAGTTAGGTTGTTAAACGCATATGATGATAAGGTCGGTTGATAGCTTTGCTAAGACTGTTTACCACGAGAGTGGACTCAGTAATCTTATGAGTTTATTGCCTACAGATCCGCTCTGTTTGAGTTTGTTATTCGATTTAGTGATTTTAAGTGAAACGCTGGTCAATGATCTCCACCCCTTAAGAAACCCTTTTTCTCATCTATTGCTCACACTCGACTTTTGCTATTTACTGCACTTTTTTATGCCGTTTACTTTTCACTTCACTTCATTCTGTTGTTTATTTTATTTGTTTTCTGTTGCTTAAATTGATCACTTAGGTTTATAGATAACAAACCATTGAATTGATCTGACTTGAATTAGAGTAGTCTATCATATTTTAATTGCTAGTTACACTCCCACTTGGATTGACACTTATTATACTACATCGACATAAATATAATAGGATTTGAAAATCAGAGTAAAATCTTGTTATCAGGGGTCGAGTCCTCAATCATCATACATGACAGGTGGTGAACCACTACATTCTCAACTCCAGGTTTGTCCATAATCTCCAAGTCAAACTCATGCAGCAGTAGTTTCCATCTCAGTAATCTAGGCTTAAGGCCTTTCTTCTTCATAAGATATTTCAGGTACGATCTAAATTTTTCAAACGCAAAAACTATAGCAAGAAGTTCCTTTTCTGTAGTGGCATACTTGATTTGGGCGTTGTCTAGAGTTTTACTGGCATAGTGTATCACATTCAACTTCTTTTCCTTTCTCTCCTCCAGGACTGCTCCAACAGCAAAATCACTTGCATAACACATGATCTCAAATGGGAAATCCCATTATGGGGCTTGGACTATTGGAACACATATCAGTGATGCGTGGGCTCGTCAGGGGCCTTGCAATTTTGGAGAAGTCCTTGATGAATCTTCTATAAAATCCAGTGTGACCTAGAAAAATTTGAATATCCTTCACTCTCTTAGGGGGTTGCAACAAACCCATGACCTTAATATTTGCTTTGTCAACCTCAATACCCCTCTCAAATATCTTGTGCCCCAACACTATCCCTTCTTGAACCATGAAGTGACATTTTTCCCAGTTGAGCACAAGGTTGGTCTGCACGCACCTGCTAAGCACCCTGCACAAATTTGACAAACAAGAGGAGTAGGAAGAGGCATAGACGGAAAAGTTTTCCATGAACACCTCGACTACATCCTCGGTAAAATCCAATAAAATAGAAGTCATACATCGGTGAAATGTAGCATAAGCATTGCACAACCAAAACGACATGTGTTTGTAAGCAAAAGTGCCACAAGGGCAGGTAAAAGTTGTTTTCTCCTGATCATCCGGTTGTATCAGGATCCAAAATAATTCGCTATACCCGTCAAGGAAACAGTAATACTTTTTACCGGACAACCTTTCAACCATCTGATCAATAAACGGGAAAGGGAAATGGTAACTTCTCCTGGATAAATTCAGCCTCCGATAGTCTATATACAGCCTATACCCCATTATGGTTCTAGTGGGTATTAGTTCATCTTTATTATCCTTAACCACAGTGATACCCCCTTTCTTAGAAATACAATGCACATGCGAAACCCATTTACTGTCTGAAATTGGATATATAACATCAGCATCTAGCAAATTAAGTATCTCTTTTTAACCACTTCTTTAAGGTTCAGGTTCAATCTCCTCTCGGGCTCTACACTAAAATGAGATTCATCTTTTAAGCGTATTCTATGCATGGAAAAACATGGGGAAATTCCTCTAATATCTTTAAGTGTGTAACCTATGGCCTTTCTAAAACATTTAAGCTCAGTTAATAGCATGCTCAATTCATCATAACTCAAGCTGTCATTGAAAATTACATGGTAAGTAGAATTAGAGCCCAGAAAATCGTACCTTAGCTCTGCACGAAGTGGTTTCAGTTCCACTTCGGGTGCCTTGAGCTCAGACTAGTCATTAGTGACGCTAGGCGTAGTGCATTCAAGTACTTGCAGCTCGAGTCAGACTGAGATACACTCGAGTGTAGAGTCACTGTTTTATCTTCTGAGCTCGCATAGTCCAATTCATCATCTACCTTTGAACTCTTGTCTGGCCTATGAGAATCCAGTAGTTTCACGTAGCATTCAGCTTCCAGACTCAAGTACCCCTCAGCGGCTGGCTTGGCCAAAGAAACTTGCAATTGATCTTCTGCTGCCAACTCTTCTAACAGCTCATCAACAAGAGTGTCCATTTCGCGAATTGAGAACTCATGACCCTTGATCGTTGGCTCATAATTGCATTATTTATGTTGAATTTCATTTTAAGATCTCGGCCTAGGTTCAAATCGATCACCCCATTCCTAACGTCAATTAAAGCTCCTAATGTGGCCAAGAAAGGTCTTTCAAATAAGAGAAGGTCCTTAGGTTCTAGTTCCATCTCCAAGACAACAAAATCTGTTGGTATCTCAACTTCTCCCACCTTCACAAGAAGGTCTTCCAGGATACCATGAGGGATTCTCACTGACCTATTCGCCAGAATCAATGAAATTTTGCAGGTTTTGTATTCAACAAAGCATCCTAACCTTTTTGCAATTGAAAACGACATGAGGCTGATTGAAGCACCTAGGTCGTAGAGACACTTGCTGAATGATAAGGGTCCAAGCGAGCATGGGATTGTAAAGGTTCCACGATCACCAAGCTTTTTTGGCACAACTTTCCTTTTGATTATGGAACTAATCTCATATGTCAGTACGCCCATACCCTCGACTTCTTGAGTTTTCTCCTTAACTGCGTCCTTCAAAAATTTTTAGTATGGAGGCATTAGTATAAAAACATCCAGAATAGGGATCTTCACCTCAGTCTCTTCCATCTGCTTATCAAAGAGCGCTTTATACTTCTCAGTATGTTCATTCTTGAATCTTTGGGGGAAGAGTATTTGGGGTTTGTATGGTGGAAGAAAAAATGGTTTATATTTTTATGGGGCTCTTGTAGCTGAATAAGCGTTTGGAGTGCTAGGTTTGGGTTCAACTTGGTCTGGTTTATCGAGCTTGTCGTCAGGTGTGACTCTTTCAGCGGATGGTGGCCTAGAAGCAGCTCCAGGTCAAGTCTCTGTCTCGAGTGGCTGGGTTGTAGTGGAAATTTTTGTGTGATCCTTGATGAGAAAATCCTCCCCCCCTGAATGTTACTTGCCTCATTTTCCTTTGGACTCTCTACTCGAATCAGCAACTTGCGTCCACTTCTTAGAGTGATGGCGTTGGTGTGATATTTTTTTGGGTGGGGAACTGATTTCCATGGGAGTTGCCCAATTGTCTTCACAGTAGAAGATGATGCTTGCTGACTTTCTTCATACTTGATTCTTGCGTTCAGTGTCTCAAACTTGAACATGAGATCATTGTGAGAGGCATCAATCTTAGAGTGCACCTCTGCAAACTTCTGCGTGACTTCAGCAGCAGACGCTTTATGTCCCTTCAGGATTTCGTGGAGTAGGTTCAGAACTTCTGGTGGTTGTGTAGCGGTTTCTGGAGCGTGTGCTTCATACCCAGGTGGTACGTTTGCAGATGCCTGGTGACTCTTGTGATATTGCTGCTTATAGACAAAAGCATTCGACTGGACATGTAGGGTTTTGGGTGGGTAGATCTGGTCTTGGGGGTTTAACAACCTTCCTGATTCTGCAAATAACTGATCTACCCAACTTGATCATCTTCCTTGTCAGGAATATGTTCGTCTCTAGTCATGAAGTGGATGTATTTTTGTTGTACTTGCAACAACCTGTTGATTATGTCCAATTTCACGTTCAGGATCTTGAGCTCCTTTCTACTGACTGTGTCTGTGTCCACTGTACTTGTCACCACCCTGTCGTAGTCCTCATTATACTGCCCATCTGGTTGTGCCATATTCTCCACTAGCTGCCAACCTTCAATGACGTCCTGGTTAAGGAAATTGCCATGGCTGGTGGTACCTATTAGCCTTCGGATGTTAGGGTGAACACCTCTGTAGAGATTGTTGAGTAGAGTCACAGCAGGGTATCCGTGATGTGAGCACTGAGCCTGATAATTCTTATACCTCTCCCAGGCTTTAGTGAATGTTTCAGAATTCTGCTGGGTAAAGGTAGAGATAGTGTTCCTCAAATTTGCACTTCGAGAGTTGGAAAAGAATTTTGCAAGAAACGCAGATTTGCAAGCATCCAATGAAGTGATGAGGTCTTGCGGTAGGTGCTTCTCCTAGACTGACTCCATTGAACCTTTTTAATGCATAGGAGCCCCTCAAATTCATCGAAGTGATCTAGCGGATCTTCTGAAGGTAGGCCACAAAACTGTTTATTTTGGATCATAGAGGAAGACTACTCTTGATCTCAAAATTTTTATTCGTTATAGCTGGAGGAACAATCCCACGTCTTTGGGTGTGAGTGTTTGGTGCATCTCCAACCCCGATTATTTGCGGCCTCTTTTGTTGAGACTGGTCCACAGGAGGAACGTATGTGTTCGATTTTGTGTTTTTGTTCATTCTCACTCGATCTATAAGTGTATTGTGGACTTGGTTTCTCTGCACTCTTAGCTCGCGTGGTAGTTGGTTAATGTTGTTGAGAGATTTGAGAAGATTTTGATTTCCTTGTGAACGTTTCTTCATAAACTGTGTGAAGTCAAACTGAGCAGTAGGATCAAGGTGACGTACTTGAGGTTGAAATCACCTGGAACAAAACACAAAACACAGTACAACAAGTGAGTATGTAACAAAAAGTAAAAAGAACTTAAGCTTCGAAAGTTAACAATCCTAATTGTAACTTGTAGAGACCCATTTGGCAACGACACCAATTTGATAACAAGATCTTTAATCTATTGTCAAATCCTATTATACTAAGATGTCATTGTAGTACAATAGGTGTCAATCCAATTGGAAATATAATTGTCAATTAGGATGTAGTCAACTGTTCTAATCTAAGCCAATAAGGGTGAATATGTTTTTATCGATCTAATCGAATTAAACCCAAGTTTAATCGAGCGATAAAATAAACAGAGTAAACTACACTAATCAAGTCAAGTCGAACTAATTCAATAAGAAACTAAGTAGTAGATAGAACAAGTGCAATATAATGAGAAGACAGGTCCTGAGGAGCGGATATCAAGGATCAGCGTATAGCTTAAATCAGAAAGTGGTGATGACGTAGAAGAGGAGAACATTGCGAAAACATCAATTAAAAAGAAAAAACAAGTGATAAAAATGGGGGTGAAAATAAATCACTTAATGTATCTAGATTGTTTTTTTTTTTTTTTTAATGAGGCGGTTGAATCTTTACAACTAAAAAATCAATACTCTTGAGGCCGAATCAGAAGACATGAGGGAGAAGATGAAAGAATTTGAAACCACGTAGATAAGGATTTAATTTATGAGAAAGAAGTTAAGAAGAAAGATTATAAAGCGATGATGTTAAGAAATAAATTGCTTGAAAGAGAAGTAACGCTATTAAGAGAGAAATTGAAGATTAATGAAGTAGATCTTAATATTAATTTTAAATTTAGTAATAATATTATTTGGTATTATTAATTGTTTATAGTTGCATACACAATGTTCCAAAGAACTTTATCTCTATATGTATTTTCCAGAGAAAAATAGACCGATCAATCTACATTCCGCTAGAAAATACGGATGTTTTCCAGAGATCAAACCGATTAATAAGTAATTAGACCGATCGATCTTTTTTCCTTTGGAAAATATGGAGGCTTGCCATAGAAGAATCGATAGATCAGTCTGTGTATGGACCGATCGGTCTATTTTTTCTGAAAAATACATCTTTTCTAGAGATAAATGGACATGTCCATCAATTCACCTATACTTCCATTTATAGAGATAAATCCACCTATCTTTGGAAAATACATATTTTCTAGAGATAAATCCACATATCTTTTTCTAGAAATAAAATAAACCCCTCTCTTCAGTTACCAATCAATCGATCTAGTTATCAGGGTAATAAATTTCTTAAACCATCTTTACAGTAATAACACATCCTAAAAGATATTAAACGAAAATCAGTTGATCAAGAATTAATAGAAACTAGAACAACATTCAGAATTGTTTATAAAATACTTTTTTGATGGGTCACAATCACGTCTTCCTTTTTGCATCTGGAGCATGTGTACTGCTTGCGTAATTGATGTGGTGGTTGTTCATTTTCTGGATTTCCTGTTTTCGTTTTTCTCAAGTATATGTTGTTTGTCTAATGTCTTCTCCTATTATCTAGTTTACATGATTATTATATATCAGTTTACTCTGGGTTGGTGTGTCTTGATTTACAGGAAAAGTATTTTGTTAATTACATCTATTCTATTACAATGAGGTGATTATAGTTCAGTTCAGTCTTACACAACCGGTGTTACTTATTTGGTATAACTAATATACTCATGTCTTCTCTAAGAAATAATTTATGTTATAACCCCACAAAAGTAAAAAATCAGATTACAAAATTTGTCTAGACTGAAAATTATTTAAGCCTAACAAAACAATCTAAAATAGAAGATTTTAGATTTCAAATAAGATAACATGACTCTTGAAAATTGTATTTCAGTGAAAAAGATAGGTGAAAATTTAATCACAACAAAAATACTCTCCCAAACAGTAAATGTACTTAAGCTTAACAAAATATCCAAAATAAACTTAGTTAAAAAATCTCAAAAGAGACGAGGAAACGACAACCTAAAATACTAAAGTTCATAATATATATATATATATATATATATTATATATATATATATTGTCAATGATTTGATCAACAATGCCCATTTCATATCTTATCCAATACCTTCTGAGCTTTTTTTATGTGAGGCTTTAGCCTTTACAACCTCAAGATTAGACACTGCAGACCAGATTGACCTGTCTTTGGACGTTCACATCAGAAGAAGCTCAAGACCTTTCATAGTTTAGAAGAATGAAGTTCAAATGGGCTATGAACTGAAACATCAAAAGAAGAAACATGACTTCACAGTCATGTAATTGGATTTTAAATAAAAAAAAAATTAATGTGAGATATTCCTTAAAATCATCATGGTTGTTTCATCAAAGTCCTTTTCATATACCATATAGTCAGGAGAAGGCAACTCTTCAACTGTGTTCATGGTATCACGCATCAGGCCGGCGCAAGCCGTATCATATAAAATGATAGGAGACGCAGAGGTGTATTCGCATTGGAAACCAAAGTCGCCAAAGATTTTTCCTCTCTTAGCTATGGGCATCTCGTAGAGAGGGTCTTCCGTGACCTTGTGCTTCATGGCTCCCTTCTCCGCTATAACAAGAGCGACAAAACGACCTAGCAATAGCGAGCAAAGACTAATCACTTCATCACCCAAACACTTAGCAAAAGAGACCTTGACAAAACTACCTAATTGTGCCAAATCAGAGAGAGGCTTGGTTGTCTCGGACTTCGACATCTTAGGATAGAACCCTTAGAATAGGTGGCCGCTTTTCCGGGGGATTTATTATTCTCTTTGCAACTAATTCAATCAAGATACATACACATCTTCCTTCTAAAATCATAAGAATCGTATCTAATCCTTAGTTCTAAATCCTACTCTAACATGTAGTATAATATGTCCATCACAATGACATGTGCTCTCCCAGGCAACCCAATAAAAGCAAACATGAATCTCATGCTGAACTTACATATAACAAGCATGTTCATTGTTGCTTCAACTTTTTGAGTTCGATATGGTTCAACATTTCCAAATGGAGAACGAACTGGTACATATGTATCAACAAGAGCACAGATGCAATCCCTAAAATATGACCAATACCATCGACTATTTGCTAAAACATGACTAGGACTTCTAAACTCACTCCTTCTAGATTTCACAAGTTTGTTGCAACTTTCAAAAGAGAACTCAAAACATCATCTAATTTCCTTTTCACCATATCAAAAGAAAGTTGATACCGCTCATCAATAACCCATAATGTTCGAACATAAATCGTTGCATACGACACCAACCTCCACCTCATTTTGTCCTCAATATTTATAAGTCAATACCAGCATCCATCATTATCCTCAACTAGAAATCTAAATATACCCTACAAAATAACCTACAAAATAAGAAAACTTTTAAAAAATCTAAGGCCATAATATGAAACTTGATGGACTAGAATCAAGAAGCAACATAAAATTAAACATGCTCAGATTCCATTATAAAAACCGATAAGACAACACCTTAATCAAACATTAATAATATAGAATCTCCAGAAAAGTATGTTTGTGACATAAAATCACAAATTACTTCAGTTAACAATTTTAAGACATAAAAACGTCACTACATAATTAGGTTAGCATGGTTTTAATGAAACTATTGTCCAAAATTGGACAAATGATTTTCTCATGCATCTCTACTTTCTCTAGTTGCAAGCTCCAAATAAAAAATCTTGTTCTCATCCTCTCCATAAAATAAGAATGCCTAGCCATTAGTAGGATCTTTTTTGAGATGCTGAATTATAGCTTTGTATAAAGGCGATCACTTTCTTCTACTAAGCAGAGAATTTATGACTTGCATGGCTCGAAACTGACTACAACAAAATTCAAGATGGTTCTTTATTAGACGGTTCTTTTAAGTAAGAATTTGATCACGTGATTGAATGTTATCCCTATTCATATCTACTACAATTTGTCTCTTGATCTTTTCATACTTGCCCTTAATCTATTGGAATATGTGGTGGCATTATTTGTTTCTTAAGGGGAAGGAGGAGCATTATACCTTGATTGGAATGCAATATTTGTCTCTTTTATAGGATTATTAGGAGTCCAACCTTTATCTCCACTTATGTAAACAAAACCAAAGATTTTTTTCATTAAATCCATATTTGTTATTGATTTTTATTTTATTTTCTACCTCCAGGACATTCCTGCAAAATCAGAATCTTAATATATCATACCAAAAAAGTATGTTTTCTGTATTGGCAATAAGTGGCAAATAAACCTATGCAGGAACCAAAAGTCAAAGAATAAACATTGAGTGTAGTACAGAAACGAAAACATAGAGGTTTAGTACATGAACAAAAATCTGTAGTTCTCAGTGTAATGGAGAGTGTACAAAGCTGCAGTTATCATTGTAATCAAGAGTGTACTAGAACATTGAACGATGACTGTTTTCATTTTAGTACATAAATAGTGAAAAAGTGGCAATATTGAGTTTATTACATGAACTAAAACATAGAAGTTTAGTAACCAATAGTTGCTCTAATACACAACAACACAGGTCGAAGCTCTTTAATAGAGATAGTAACCAATATGTATTTAAACGAAAATGACCGTATATCTGGACATAGCTTCTACAGTATTTGTTTTAGCTTGGTTTCTCTTAAGATAATAGATAAATATATGGTTTAGATTTTATGTTTTATGTTTTAGATTATTGATGTAATAAATAACGGTGTAATTAGTTCAAACCCTTTATTATTTACACGTCAAAAAGATGTGGAGTACACAATATCATTATTTAATGTATTGTTCGTGATTTTTTGGAGAACACAAAGTTGGAAATTATAGGAATTAAGACAAAAGTATTGTAGAGAAACTATTCTACGTAACCTCTTGAAAACTTCTATACAAATTATAATTACAAATATACACTTACATAAGTAAAAAGTAAATTTTAATTAAAAAATAAGATAATAAATAGTATTCGAAAATATAAAATTTTAAATAATCCTTACAAATAAAAGATAAAATTAAACTTCTAGAAAACACTTCAAATATATCAACATTCATCATTTTAAATTATTTTCAAAATTATGGTGAAAAAACAAACCAAATCATAGTTTTAATAATCCTGATTCATTCCTATGCACATTTGTGTAAAATTCAAATATAAATTTTTGTGTATTTGTTTTAGGGTTTAGAAATCAAGATTTTAGTTTTTGACATATTTCTATAATTTCTATAAGTATGAGAAAAGACGAAGAAACGTCAACCTAAAACACTAAAGTTCATTATACCTCAAAATAATTTATTAAATACGTAGAATTAATAAAATATTTACTGAAAAAACAAAATTTTCTATAAATATATTTGCTTTTGTATTACTTCTCATACCTGAGTAATCTATGTCTAAAAAATATAGACATTTTACTGGTTTTTTAAAAACGAACTAAAAGTTTGAAATACATTTAATAGTTTATAAAACTTTTTAAAAGTAACAAAACTAGCATTGACAAATAACAAAACTAATTATGAGACCTGTCTCTCTAGGCCCATATATAAAATTGAAAAATTATCCGTTAGGTCGAATAAGTAAATAAAACCATAGATATATGTATATAAACCTATAAAATTGATTCCTAGAAAATTCTAAAGAAATAAAACCCTAGCCACTATCTGACCTAACGACGTGGAGTAGAATTGATAAACAGAAAAGGAATCCAACTCACAATTGAAGGAAATTTGGTTTACGTTCCTAACCGAATGATCTAGGCGTATCCGAATGCTGAATCGAATTCGGAGTTCTGAATCAAAAGTTATCATGATTTCACCAAAACTGAAATCTGGAGATCGAATCCGCAATCACATATGTTGAGAAAAATATTATCAAACTGTTGTTGGAAAGCCCTGAGAGTCTACTATCCAGATATGTTTTCCGATTGCTGTCCAAAGCAATGTTTCTCATCTGTTTTCCATTTAGGCCAAGATGAGGGGGTGATATGTGTAAGTAGAACTTTATGTTTCTTTTGATGCTTAATGATTCATAAAGTCTAGGGTGTGTTGCAATGTTTCATTCCATGTTTGATGTTATGTTTGAAGTTCAGTAGAATATGATATTATATAGTTATTATATAAAGTAATGTGGACAGATGAAGCGACATACCGTGGATGTTCGGGAGCCGTAAATTCTGAGATGAAGTGACTTTCCGTGGATGGTCAGCAATTACCGTGGATGGTCGGTGGTCATAGATTCATATTAAGGGATGAAGTAGCTTTTTGTGCATGGTCAACAATAACCGTAAATAGTAAGTGGCCATGAATTCAATTAGTTTTAAAGATAAGAGGTGCACTCGTGGACGTTCTGTGGTCTTAACTAACTTATAAAGATAATATGTGTTCTGTGATTGTGCCTAATTCTATGCATGTGTTTATTATTACTAAATTAGGAATGTGTAATTGTATTTTAGTGGGCAGAGATGATTACTCACTTATTTTATTTTTATCCTTTTTAGGAGTGTTTTAAAAAAAAAATTATGTTGAAGGATTTTTAAATGAAGTTATTTTAGACAAAATCATAAAGTAATACTTTGTCTCTCAATATCAGGAACGAGGTGTTATACTAATGTTGTTGGTGTAAATTTCACCCTGTAGACAATTTGTAGATGTATAATGTGAATTTTGTATCCATTCATATAAACATATGGTGATAGTTTTGTTTATCAAGTAAACTTTAATGATAAAATTTTACACTCTAATTACAACAAATATTTACACATAACGCCCAAAAGGTAATCTTAGTATTGTGATAGTCTAAGTATAATATTATATGTAAATGAAAATATTAAAATTAATATTATATTTAAGAGATATTTTATAAATAATCAAATTTCCTAGTATATACATAATATTTATATCATCAATAATTGGACTAACAGAGAGGAATTAAATCTCAGTGCCTGAGTCATTAGCTGTGAATCATGCTAACCCTACACTGAAATCAACTTGACTCCTAGTACATATAGATACAAATTTAGTTACTTATTCCACAATTCAACTGTTAACATTTTGCATATACAAAAATTTTCTAATTCTACAACTTTTTATTATTTAAATAAAATATATATTTAGTTGTAAATAATAAAATATGTGTATTCTCGTTTTAAATAATATATATTTAGTTGTAAATAATAAAATATATGGACATTTAAGTGTCCTTTTAGGTTCCAATCCGAATTTTCAAGTTTTTAATTCACTCTCTAAATATTTATTCAGATATTTTCTGGATTGAGTTCGGATCAATATAGATCGAGTATGATTAGATTCTGGTTGTTTGTTAAGGATTCACAGTTTATTCGAAAATTCATCTGATTCGGTTTGGATCAAATTCAAATTCGTGTATTTTTTAAAAAAAACTAAGATTAAATAATAATATAATTCTTAACAAAGTTCAAAATCTAAATAAAAGTTTGAATATTTTAGATTTTTTCGATCCAATATGAGGTACAATATTATTTAATTATTAATTAAACTAATATATTAAATTACACCAAATTTAACCAGATTTTGGTGTTACTATTTGATTTGTCGACCATATCTTTATGGATTAGTCCCAGTGGTTTAAACTGAACCTTACATTCTGCACATATGATTGTTTAAAGTCTAAGAAAATTACATAATTAATTTAATGTGAAAATCAAACAAGAGGAAGGTTTTATTTTGGATTCGGAATTCTCCAGCCCACCAATCGTCATTTTACGTCGGAGAACTGATAGTAAACAAACATTCAGAAGTGACGAGACGGTAAATGTGTCATGTGTGCTTAGACTTTGGGCTTTGAGTTTTGGGCTCATCAGTGTACACATACATTTTTTTCCAATAGAAGTCCAGATACTAAAATTAAGAAAACCAAATAACCAAATTAGTAGTCTCACGCACAACGGGTCACAAAGATAGTAGATACCAACCTAAGTTATTATGCGAGTCACATCTCTTAGGATTTCGAGCAACGAGAAGCAGCTCCTTTAAATTGAGAAGTGTAAAAGTGCAAATGTCCTCAATGGAAAGAGGATATTCCTCGCTTAATTTTCGCCATCCAGCTGAGAAAGTGGCATGTCTCTCAGTATAAATATACCTTACCTTTCATGATTTCTTTCCGTTTGGATGATATATCATGATCATCATTTTCTCCTCCGGCATATGATTGGCAAAAGAACGGGAGACAGTTTGAAAGAAACCAAAAATTAAGTGATTTTAAGATTCTTAGAAACAAAAATTCCAATGTGTTAATTAGTGTCTTATTGCACCATGGCCAAGACGATTGAATATTTGACATAGGTTTAGCATCAAGCCTTAGCATCAAAACCAAATATCCCTAATACTTAACCGATTTGATGAGGGCATCAAGCCGGTTGAAATAGGCAGGCCAATGACTCGAGTTACGATACACAAGCTGAGAGAACAACTAGGACAAGTTGTAGCTGACATCTTGAAACAGGAAGAGAACGCTCCCTCTTCGGAACGCTCCAAGAAGGCTCCCTTCCCGGAACGCTCCATGATCAACATCGGGACTTCTTCGAGGAGCGCAGAAAAGATAAAGAACGCAAGTCAAGACCAAGCCTTGCAATCTCCGGTAGTAGACTTGCAATCTTGTATATCCCCACCCTAATCCGCATCACAATACCCAATAAGTGTTGTGTTTTCATTATTTCCCATCCATATGCCTTGCTCCGATGTCCCTTTGAGGTATCTAAGGATCCGGTACATCATGTCCCAATGACACACCTTAGGAGCTTGCATATGTTGACTTACTTGGTTCACTGCAAAACACACATCCCATCTCATTATTGTAAGATATATCAACTTACACACATTCGTCGGTATAGGTGAACATCTGCAAACGGTTCTTAGCCTTCATGATTTCCCCCCTTGCACATTACTTTGTAGGCATCCTCAAGTAGTATCTTGGCTGTCCGTGAACCTAGAACACCTGCCTCATTCAAAAGATCAATAGCATACTTCCTTTGGGACACGAAAATGCCTTCTTTGGTTCGACACACTTCAATGCCAAGAAAGTATTTCATCGCACTCAAGTCTTTAATATCAGAAACAGAGTTAAGATGTTCTTGGATACCTTTTATACCTTCCACGTCAAGCACCTCCTTATTAGGGTAACAAGTTCCCACAAAATCCCAACTTCTCAAATCTTACAAAGCTTTCCTCACTTTGGTGGATTTTCTTTGCTCATTCTCTCTCATCTCAGCCATGATAATCTATTTTGCTTCTTCAGTGTTTGGATTATCGTACCCAGCCGCATACAAAGTTTCCTCCAACAAATAAGCTTCAATTTTGTCTTCGTCCTCACACATGATTCTTAAAGATCTTATCATCTTCATCCATATATTCGATCTTATCTTCAAATTCACTCTTATATTGGATAACCAACCTCCTCCCATCTACTTTGTTTTGGCTTCTGTGCTTATTAGACTTTTGCGAATTTGTAGAAGACACTCCAACTTGAGGCTCTAATTCAGAGGAAATTTGCATGACGATCTTTAAGAGAAACATCGTACCTTGAGAGAAATTCAGGCATTAATATGAAGCATTTTACTGGAAAGGGGCCGCTCGATCAAGATACTCGAGGTTAGGTTGGTCGAGTGTTCCCTAGTCTTCAAACAATTCGGTTTTGGATTAGCTTCACGTGACCCATCTTTCTTCTAAATGTTGCTCGAGGTGCGTTCTTCTGCAAAAGAGAGAAATGAAATAAGAGAGATTGTAGGTGAGAGAAGTGAATACTTGATGAATGAAATAGGGAGGCTAGGTTCCTTTAAATGGATGGTGAGAATTAGAGTGGACCCCTTTAAATTTCAAATTCAAATCGGTTGGGGTAAAAGCAAAAGTGAAAAAGTAAAAGCCAGATTTTTGTCTCCCTTTAGACTTTTTCATGTAATTGAGTAACGCCCTCTTGCCTCCCACTGTCTCTACTTAAATACTGGATATGAAGTCATGTGATATAGAGAAGAATCTTCGATACTCGAGTGCGGCCCTCGAGGTGGCAGTGATTGAACACCGCCATTCTTTCATCAAAAGCAAAAAATAATTTCTCCTCTTTGCATCTGAGCCATTGAAATCCATCATGTTTCACCAGACCTGAAAACTCAAAAACAAACAAGAGAAACAAAACAAACCCAAAAAAATTTTGCAAAGTTCAAAGAATGTGAAAATATATGTATAAAGAATATCTTTGGGATTGTCTCCCAACTGCGCTTGTTTATAGTCTTAAGCTCGATTCCACATATTCAAATGAGATGAGGTGGCTAATTAAAAAAACTAAATTTCCCTCAAGAATAGACTCATTGGCCAATTAAGGTTTTACCCTTTGATTGGGCACTGTTAATTCTCCACCTTTGTTGTTGATTGTAATTATGCCATATGGTAGATACTCTTGTACCTTGAATGGGCATGACTACCTCGATCTAAAGAAGCACTTGGTAACAAGGTGTGATTTTATTTGACAAAAATCTTCTTATCATGGGATGACTTAGTACGTTCGTTGTATGCATTAGAGCTATCGTATGCTTCAAGCCTGATTTCATCTAGTTTATGCCAGTCAATTCCCGTCTTTTCGTGGGCTGTCTTAAAATTGAAATTCATAATATTTATGGCCCATAGAGATTTATATTCAAGTTCAACCGATAAGTGGCAAGATTTCCCATATAGTAATTGAAATGGTGCTCTTCCAATTGGTGTCTTGAAATTTTCCTATATGCCAATATTCTCAACCAATTTTGCTGCCCAATCACGCCTCGAGATTCCCACAATATTTGCTAGAGTAGACTTGATTTGCTTGTTAGACACTTCCACTTGTCCACTAATTTAAGGGTTATAAGGAGTTGTCACTTTGTTTTTTACCCCATGTTTCTTCAGCAAGCTTTCAAATAGTCTATTAATAAAGTGAGAGCATCCATCACTTATTACCACTAACGGTACTCCAAATCTTGGAAAATGATGCTTTTGAAAAGTTTCAACACTAGTTTTGCATCATTTGTTGGGCAGGCAACAGCCACAACCCACTTTAAAACGTAATATACTGTTACAAGAATGTAACTCTTTCCATATTAATGTGGGTTGAATGGTCCCATAAAATTTATTCCCCAACATTCAAATATTTTCATTTCCAATATTAGATTTTGAGGCATCTCGTTTCCATTGCATATGTTTCTCATTCTTTGACAAGGATCACGTTTAGAGATATACTTGAGAATCTATGTACATAGTTGGCCACCATAAACCAGCTTGAAGAACTTTCTTAACCGTCTTAATTGTAGCAAAATGACTTCCATATGCGTACCCATGACGATGTACCAAACTCCCTTTAACCTCTTCTTCAATTATACATCTCCGAAACAATCAATCTGATCCTTCTATGTAAAGGAATGACTCATCTCAAAAATACTGATTCACATCTCCGAAGAACCTTTTTTGTTGATATGAATCCATACTTTCGGTACTTCTCCCACAACTAGAAAGTTGATGAAGTTAGCGTACCAAGGTAATTTAGCTCCAACAAGATTTTCCTCCTTGGTTAAAAGCTTTTTCTACCTTTTATATGAGCACTCAATCACATGGAGTTCTAATGTTTGATGGAGAGTATCATGAGTTGCTCTTCTGGCATGAGATCGTCTATTGGGATCAATTCTTCCACCATCATTCGTGACAAATGATCAACCACACTATTCTCAAATTTTGGTTTGTCTACCACCTGCATATCAAACTCTTGTAACAATAGAATCCATCTTAGTAACGTTGTCTTGACATCTTTTCCTCTTCATTAAGTACTTTATTGCCGCATGATCAGTATGTGCTATCACTTTAGATTACACCAAGTACGATCTAAACATTTCAAAAGTATCATCGAGTGTTATGCTAGCATAGTAGATTACATTGAGCTCATTATCCTTCCTCTGCCCCAATACTGCTCCCACAACATAGTGACAAGCATCACACATGATCCCAAAAGGAAGAATCCAATCAGGGGCTCGAACAAACGGTGCTTATACAAAGGCTTCTTTGATCTTTAGAAAGGCTTTAAGACATTCATCATCGAACAAGTAAGCGGCCTAAATATCTTGGACAAATTCTGAATGAATCTTTTATAGAATCATGCATGCCCTGGATAGCTTCTAATGTATTTAACAGTTTTGGGGGGCTGCAATTGTAACATTACATCAATCTTGGCCATATCAACTTCAATACCACTTTCATATATCTTATGACCCAAGACAATACCTTCTTGAACCATTAAATAGAATTTCTCCCAGTTAATCACAAGGTGTGTTTCCACGCACCTGCTAAGAACCCTATACAAGTTTGATAAACAAGAGGAAAAAGAAGTGTCATAGACGGTGAAATCGTCCATGAACACTAATATGTTCATATTTTGATCACTTTAACGGAACATTTTAGGTAGATTTGCACCCTTATTCATAGCATTTTATACATTTTAAAGTCCATTAGGTGCATTTTCAAATGCATCATGCATTTGGAGGTACTTAGGTGTGAAAGAGGTGGATTTGGAGCATATTGGCGTAAAATTAGCTGAAGGACTGCAAAGCGGAGCTCAAGGCGTGAAGCCTGAACAGAAGACATGGGAAGCTAAGATATGCCAGATTCGGCCCCTCTATCTCGCCAGTAGCACGTGAGTGCGACCCACAAAAGTTGAAACGGGCTTGGCGCACTACTCAAGTAGCACCCACCAGCTTATATATTTTGACCCGTCCCTATCAGATGCGGACTCGAAGTAGGGCTTTTAATGTTTTGGGTTTCTATGAATAGCCCTTAAGCCAAAAACACAAAAACAACTTTTACCCTAGCTTTGAACAATCTTTTAATTTAGCAGAGTGTTTTCTCTCTTTTTCTCCTTGCCTGCGTTCTACTACTTTCTTAGATATAGTTTGTTATGCTAAGAATCTGAAGGAGTTAAGCCCCGTTTTCTTCTTCAGTTTTTAATGCTCTTTCTATCTATGTCTTTTATTGTAATTTTTGTAATTGTGTTCATAGCCATGGGTGAGTAGATCCCTACGGGTCTCATGAGGAAGAGGGTAGATCTAGGTTCAATTCTAGGGGTTTGGCTTGTTTAGGTGTTTGATGTATAGATATAGTTGTATGTTTGATCTTAGTGCTAGTTTCATCCTGATCACATGAGACTTGATCCGCTTGAACCACATATCTCAGAAGTTTTAGGGTTCCAAGCTTAGGTGCAGTTAGGGCTAGCATTCCTATCCCAAGAGATTAATTATTTAGGTTGTTAGTTAGTTGATTTGAGAACTTGTTCATACTGCCAACCTGCTGAGAAATCTCCTAAGAGATTTGGGTTAGATCTCAGTAGGTTGAGATTTCATGTTCATGAGAATAGGTTTTTTACCTTGTTTTTTTGTTTCTCCACCATAGATCTTGCTTAATAGGTTGCTAGACAAGCTTAGGAACCCTTATTCGAACCGCAATCACTGCCCTTTCTTCCTCTATGACCCTGTTTTAACCCTCTGATTTTTGAAGTTCATACCCCGCTTTAGCTGCTTGCTCTATTTTTCTATTTACTGTATTTATGCCATTGTTGCTTGCTCTGTTTGACCTTACCCTAAATTCGGTTGCACTTGAAGTAGATTAATTTAACATATCCCTTGTGCTAGCACCACACATATTATCTAATACCTTATCCATCTCTTCTATTAGATATGAAAATATCAATCATGCAACACAGAAAAGTAACAGGCGCA
>JAKUCM010001072.1:0-44444 GCA_023374145.1 Lepidium sativum | reverse complement strand
GGTAAAGAAAACGGTGGAGGAGAGGAACAGGACGAGCCCAGTACCTTGAATTTTTGCTGGTCTACTCACAGAGCTTGAGCGTATTGTCTAGACGATGGTAGACTTTCTTGGCACGTTATAAGATTTAGAGGAAAAGTCAGCAGAAGTTGATAACTGATTGGATTTTGAGTTCATATAAAGAAAAGGAGACTTGAAGAGTTTGGAAGTGTACCTTCTGTTTCGGATGACAACCAATCATGTGCACAGAACAAAGCCTGTCTAATATCAGGGCTCAAGGAACTCTGGCTATCAGGGATCACCGGTATCCCGGAGTTGAATGTTGAGTCAGGCGCAAGAATTGACATCGGCGTCCCCAACATGTCACGTGCCATCGAAGAGAGAATAGGGTATCTTGGTGTATGGACCTTCCAATAATTCAGGATGTTGAACTCGCCACTACGGGGAAAGATCGGTTCAGACAAGTACTTGTCCAAATCTGAAGTGGTGTTTTGGTTTTCGGAAGTCTCGTGGAGAAACTTGTCGAATCCTTTCAGCCTGTCTCTAGTGTCCATACTAGTTCTACCAATGCCACCGCCAGAGAAGGAAGAGTCTTCACCAACAACGGCTGAGCAAATCGAATATGCATCAAGAAGCTCCTTGACACCATTAGACACTTCCTTGATACGATCCAAAGCGGTACTGCCATATATCTTAGAGTAGTAATACTCTACCAACTTCATCTTGAATCGTGGATCCAATATCGCAGCGATTGCTAGAACAAGACTGCTTTTGTTCCAATACTCATCAAATTTAGCCTTCATATTTTCTGCGAGAGAACTCAAGAAATTGTCTGGGTTCTTGCACCACTCGATCAACTGGATATGGATATCACACATTGAAGCAAAGTATACATTAGCTGTCGGACATTTGTTTCCTGAAAAATCAGATGCAATATCGAACAAAAGCTTAAGATAACCAGTAACGGATCTTGTCCATTCCCACTCCTCGTCAGTTAGAGATGAATCAAACTCGTGATCGTGATCACGCAGATGGCAAAACGCACCCTTGTACTCCAGTACGATCTCAAGCATCGCGTAAGTAGAGTTCGAGTTAACAGGAGAATCAAGAACCAAAATCTTCTGGGAGTTGATCCCGGCAAGTTGAGCAATTTCGTTGAATCTTAACTGTGTTAATTGTGAGCTCTTGACATATCTCACACTTCCTCGAATCTTTCGGATTACATCTCTCATAGCCTCCAAGCAATCTTGGACCAGAGAATTCAGAAGATGAGCGGCAGATTTCAATTCAAATAACTGCCCGTTGATTAAGATCTGGCTACTTTGAGACATATGGACTTTAATTCGTCGGACAATCTCTTCATTTACCGAAAAACAGTCAAACGTAAGAGCGAAAAGCTTGCTCTCAAGACTCCACTCTATCAAACATCTGATGATTACTTCTGAAAGCATATCGTCAGTATGAGAAGGGTCCAAGGTGATAAAGTTTAGAACATTCCTATGTAGCCTCCACTCCTCGTCAATATAATAAGAGACCAAACACACATAATAGTGAGCATTACCCCGGGAAGACCACATCTCCACCGATAGATTGATCTTACCATATAAGTTATCCAAAGTCTGCTGCACTCTCTGTTTTTCCCTCATGTAAATCTCCATACATGATTCCTCAATGGTGCTATTTGGCACAGCTTCAAACAATGGCTGAAGATTTCTAGCAAACACTTTGAACCCAACATGATCAACCATCGCCAACGGATAACGATGCATGATAATCATACGTGCAAGATCAAGCTGACTCCTTTCTTGACTGAACCCTCCACTTCCTCGGCTTATAACAAGCTCGTCCCTACGTTGGTCCTGATCAAATTTAGGCCGGAGATAATCATCTTTCGGTTGACCCTCATCGAAATTGATAGTAGCAACAGTAACTGCATTCTCTTTTTTCCTCCGATTGGGTGTCAGCAACTGAGACATGTCGTGATTGGTTCTCTTGAGGCACCGCATAAGATGGTTCCGAAGATGAGTTGTTCCGCTGTTGCTCGATCCGCTGAGTTTCTTATTACACTGAATGCAAACAGCATAGCACACATCAGCCTTTCTCACTCTCTCAAAGTAATTCCAGACAACAGATGTCAACCTCTTTGATTTCTGCAGTATTATCTCATTTGATTCATCCATCGTTCACAACTCAGTATCTGCTTCACCAATATACCTATTCATTGATTCAAGACAACAAAAATTTAGACTTTACAATGGCTTGAGAGTTACAAAGGTCATACTAAAGCATCACCATCAGCATTATACACTTATAGCTTTGATCACAACGAAGAACGCATTGCAACAGAGATCAAATCGTTGAAACCTGGATGCGCCACATTCTTCAACAATAACACAAACACAAAAATCGATAAACTTTATGTTGGATGAAATCAATCAAATTTCGGATGAAATCAGTCTACACTAAGAAACAAATAAAACCCTTTAGAAATTTGCGAACAACGCAGAGTTTTTTCATGTGATGAAATCAGCGGAGAGAGTGAAAGACGAACACGGAGCAAAAGCATAAAAGGTTTGAAATTTCGACACCTTTGTTTATAAAAGAAAAAGCCGTCAGAATCTGTGGAGACTAGAATCGGAGGATCCGAGGAGTTCTTTTAAGGGTTACGGGTGGAAGAAGCTGGATCGAAGAATACCAGATCCGGTGGAGGATTTGGGTTATACAGATCCGAATTTAGGGGTTCGGGTGGGTTTTACCGAAGAAACATTAGCCAGAACTGGATCCGATTATGTCCCGGTTTAGTTAGGTATATAACATAGCCGGTTGGATTCACGATGTCAAATCCAACTATATCAAAATTTATTTAGTATTTTTATATATTTTAAAATAAGTTATTGTGATCTATAATCCTATAATATAAAGTAGAGTTTCAATAATTAGTTACCTATAATATAATAAAGTAGGATTTCAAAAGTTAATAATCAACTAAATGTTTTTACCTGTCTAATCGAACGATCCAAAACTTTGATGTTTTCCATTATATAAAATTGGATTTCAAAAGTTAGTAATCAACGAAAATTTTCCACATATTGAAATCCAATGATCTAAAATTCTATTATAAAAAAATTAAGTTTCAAATCCTATAATATAAAGTAGGATTTCAAAAGTTAGTAATCAACGGGATTCTTTCATGTGTTGAATCTAACGATTTAAAATTTTGTAGTATCCTATAATTTAAAATTGCATTTCAAAAATTAGTAATTAACATGATTTTTTATGTATCGAATCTTATTATATAAAATTGGATCTCAAAAATAGTAATCCAACAAACGTGTGAAATTTCAAAAAATTATTCAAAATATATATTAAGTTTTATTTAATAAAAATAAACCCGTGTGATGCACTAGTTTATATCTGATCCAATATATATTAGAGAAACTATAACAAACATACGTAAGCTTTCAAACAAATAAAAATCTGACACAAAATTTTCCAAAAAACTAGATTTAGTGTAATTTGAAAAATATACCTAATATGCCCTTCTAACAATATAGCTAAAGTGATAATTGCTCAAGTTTTTATTTGTTCGTATATATATATATATATATATATATATGCCTAACATATTTATTATATATAGTAAAAAATTATATAAACTACAATTATGCAGTTTGTACACGATAACATAATTGTTGTCTTACAATTTGGCACACATTTGATATATTAGATATTTAAGTTACTTTCTTTGTACTATAGAACATATGTTGTCACCAAGTGAAAATATTGTTATCTACTCAACTTATATATTTCCGAGTTATCAAATATATTACTTATCTAATTCATTTAACACATGTGTATATACCTTATATCTTTTCAATTTACAAAAAAATAATATCGATTTAACTCGTTCAAGATTAGTATATTAAAAGTAAAATGGTTAGATTGGCAAAATATATCAAAAAACTAATTTTTTGATAACTTTTATCAGACTTTTTATTTTTCAAAACTTTTGTGTTTTCATTTAATTCACTCTATATTTTATGGAGGAACAAAACCTATGTATATCTCAATTTATAAATTCCACGGAATCAACCAAAGAAAACACATGAACTCTAATTTATATAGTCAAAAACTACACAATTCTTTATTTTCGGGGAGATCCAATAAAAAAGAAAACTACACAATTTTTTAGGTTACGTGAAAAATATAGTATTTGCGATTGTCGTATGTTTGTTTATCATCTCGAAATATGGTGTTTGCGAGATTTTTAACTCATATAATCAAGAGTTGAGTTTTGTGATTATCTAATAAACATGGTTATATTAGACAACAATGTGAATTCTCATTCAAACATGGTTACATTCAAGAGATAGTCTATGTTGTATTTTTTTTTCCCTTTCTCTAGTTTTTCTCAACAAGTTTTTCAAGAAAAAAATTTCACGAGGTAACACAAACCGACAAAAGATATTGAAAAATTACGTCAATAAGATTGAAACACACCCTCAAAAAGTTGTGTAAAGTCCAATTCTCACAATTCCAAAGAGAACTTGCAATGTTGAATTATTTGCTTTCATGTGGGTTTTCCTAAAGGATTTTTTTTTTAAGTAGTTTAAACGAAACAATGAAAAATAATAGAGATACTAGAATAAGATATGTCCAGTCAACAAACTGTGCTGAAGAAAATATATTTATCATGTTAAATTGCACAATCAACAAAATGTGTAAGATGTAATCCTCGTTATTCAAGTGAGAGCTTTCACAGTTGTACTATTTTTCTCTTCTTATGATTTTTTCTGTTAAATTTTTCAAAAAAAATATTTTTAACTAGGTAACAAATGATGATAAAGAAATCATTCAAAAGCAATAATGATGATGATGTTTAAGGGAGAGTATTACAAATGACACATGTTTGTCATACCATCAAGTTACAAAACTTGATCACTAAGTTACTTTTGTACCACATAACAAGTTTTGATTTATGGACCCCCAATTTCTACTATATATAGAACTTTATGTAATAGTTAAAATATATACTAGATGAAATAATATAAATATTTTCTTCGATATCTCAGCAATATTTCAATCCAAAATTCACACCCAGTGAGGTTTTTTATACCGATCATATTCATTATTATATTTTGGTTTTATAACAAAATGTATTATGTATATATGTTATTCCTTCACTATGTCATAGATTAGTCATTGATAATTTCGTATTTATTTTCCATTGATTATGAGAAAAAGTTAGAATCGAACCATCTAAGGTAGTAAGCTTTTACTTAAAAAATTCTCTCATATTTTCGATGTAGTATCAAAAATGATCTTAAAACCTATATAACTTAGCTACAAAAGAAATTCAGAAATTCAATTAGATAATTGTTTAGTTTTACATGATATGATATAATTTGAGATTTGAGACGAATTGAATTATGGATGGAATTTTACTCATATGTTAACCATAGGCCCAATACGATCGATCCGGCCCACTAAAACCCATTTTCTAATTACGAGTTCTGTTAATCAGTGCGAACTTAAGGACCCGAGCTGAATCAACGGAACAATTAAATGATAATGCGGATCGCTCCACGCTGATTAAGGAGTACTTAATGACGAGATCAATCAACATTAATGAAAAATATCACTGAGCACGGATAGAGGGGAGAGGCCGTGAGATGTTTCAAGGATCTTCTTTTCCTGGAAAATTGAACTCGGCTTTAGCAAATGAGTGACTTCGCTAATTTGCTAAATTTTTGTTTTTGATATTATATTCTCGCAAACATTTAGAAATCTCATTTGCACTTACTAAATAGAAAACGTTCTCAACATAAACATCATCCAATTCGTTTTATAAGAAGAAAACTGAGCTACAACAAAACAATGATTATATACTTATTGCTTACATCATAAAACACTAGTTCAACAAATAAATCTTACATAACTTTGTTTCGCATAACGCAAACCATAAAAATCTTCAAATTCAAGGACCACGTTGTTGCATCCAGGCAGGAGGAACACGATCAGAAGTCATTGGAGTAGCTGTAGGAGGAAGACTTCGAACATTAATGGCAAGAGGATATAAGCGATACTCAATATCGAGCTCTCTACAACATTTTCCCAGTTCTTCAAGTAATTGGCTTCTCCTTATAAATCTCTCTCCCATATCTTGAAAATTCATTCTATGTGTTAACCATACTGCGATCTTCAAACTTTGCAAGTCATCCATGCTTAAGAACACTATCATTGGTGCTGGATACCAATGATCCTTCTTGTTGTCTACGTAACTGTTCAAAACATTGTAAACGTATCGTTAAAAACCTTTACTTTCAAGAAAATGAACTTAGGAAATTGGACAAAATTTAGGGTTTAACTAACCTGAGTATTCTCTGTTTAATAGCAGCGATCTTTTCAGGAGGAGTAGCTATGTGAACAGAGAATTCGATTGCATCTCCCATGTCGGGACTTCGGTAATAGTTAGCTATAGGTTTTGTGCCAAGAACACTATTCGGGTATACGATCTTTTGATTATCAAATCTTAAGAAAACAGTCGTCAATATGTTCATCTCCTCCACAACCAACTGGTAGAAGAAAAAAAAGAAGATCAGAACAACAATACAAAATCATTATAAGAAGAACAGAAATTTATTGGTATATGAGGGAACAAACCTGAACACCGTCGATTTCGCAGCGGTCACCAACATCAAATGGGTGCATAACGAAAAGGAAAATGATGGCTTCGAAGATGGTTTTGCAGGAGTTTCCGAATACAAAGGCTACTAGAAGGAGCTGAGAGCTTAAGACTAGTAAGAATCTGGTTGTGGCGATTCCTAGTATAAGAAGCACGATGATTATGATTATAATGCCAATCAGGACGTTGATTATACGATGAAGCCTAGTCACTGCTGTTTTTGTATCGTTTAAGGTCAAAGCCAGAGCTCTTCGTTCTCTAAACGCATTAACCTGTGAAGAAATGTGAGATCAAATTACTCTGTTTCAATGGTTAAGATTCTTGACAATATCGAATATGAGAGAGACTTACCACCCAATTTTTGAGGCAAGACTTGCTGATCTTATGGCTCTCTGACGCTCCTTCAAACAGAGCCATGGCTCTTTCAGACTCTGCTTCACTTAGAAAACGCAAGAAGTCTTCCAAATATATGTACCTAGAACACCAAAAATACTCTTTAAGAATCTGAGCTGAAACCAACCTAGTCAACAACTTTGTGAAATATGTTCAAACAGCTATATATACCTTGAACCTGGCTCGGTGACATTGTGGAAAATCTTCCTAGCTGCACATTTGGCTTCGCACTCGCTTCTTATCTGCGTAGCGTTCTCATCTTCCTGAGTTGTGCCTTGCATCTGTTGATCCAAAGTAGAAATAGCTCCTTTTCGTATTATATTCATCAATCTCTTCATGTTCCAAGCAGATACATTCTTTGTGTTCATTCTCTGCAAATGATCAATCCTTATCCCTTCACTATCTTCTTTCTTAGAACCAATCCGAGTCAATCCGGGACTTTTCCCAACTCTCATGAAATTTTTGACTGTCGCCTTTAGAGCTGGAGGCAACTTAGCGCCAGCTAATTTCTCTAAGCTTTTAACATCATCTGTTACTTTTTGTTCCTCTTCCTCAATTCTTTGAATCTCCATCAAAGGAGGACCTGAGAGAGTTTCAATTACGTATTGAGTGAACAAAGACTCCTGAATCCGGTCAAAGTAAGTGCTCATATGGAACGATGAAGCCAGAACTTTAACCAGAATCGTTTTGGCAAACCAAATGCTAACAGCGACAAGCAAACAGATCAGTACTCGAGTCACGTACCGAAGCGCAGTGCTTCGAGTCTCTCTTTCGACTTTCTTATCGAACAAGAAATGCCACGCGAGCAATACTAGCCCTAACCACAAGCAGTTTTGAACAGATTTTCGCACTCCGTAGACAAAGTACAAAACCCTTTTCCTCCAAAGGAAGTTTCTCTCGACCAAGAAGACAATGATTCTTACTATCCAACTCGAGACTAATCTCCCACATATCAACACCAAAACCGTCACTTCCCATTTCCACAAATCCAGCTTCCACCATGTCTTGCGTTGCAAGTTATGTACAGTCAAGCTACAGACCAAACTGGTGATTATAAGAATTAGACTTATCCATTCAAGCATAACCCAGATGCTAAGTTTATCCCTTTTGAAATCCTCCGGTAAATCCTCCTCTAGAAATGGATCTTCCTCTTCTTCTTCCTCCAAGAACCCACTCCGACCAGGAGTCCCCGCTTTAGGACTTTTCCCAAGAAACCCAGATTTAAAAACCCCGGATCTCCGACCAGATTTCATCTCAGTTTTCTCAAGCTCTGGATGTCTTGGAGTCGGAGGATCCTGCAATCTGGATTTGGTCATGTTCCTCCTCAGCATCGGTTTATTTAAACTAGACTTCACAACCTCTGCTTTGTCTCTGTTACCATTACGACCTTCTTCGTCGCTACTTCCACCGAGTGATATTCTGCTCTGCCTCCGTTTAACAGCATCGGCTTTTACCTTAGTCGTGAACGGAGAAGAAGATTCAGAAATCGTCATTAAGCCACGTCGTGGCGTGTTGCTTGCAGTTACAGCACGTGGCGGCGTATTGCTCTGAAGCTCTGCCATGTTAAGCTCAACATCTAGAGAGATCTCGTCGCCAGAAGCTCTCTGCTTGTGAAGAAACTGACCAATTAGCCTCGAAGGAGGATCAGATAATTCAGCTGACTTATGCCTCCGTTCTCTCCGTTGAGTGAAGTGAAAACTGCCACCGTCTTCGTCGTCATCATCGTTGCAGCTTCCTCCTTTCTTATCGTTTTTACCCTTTTCACCATCCCAAAAGTCATAGCTTGATTCTCTCCAAATATTCCCTCCCTCGGCATTACTGCTTGAACTCGTAGCACCGACGGCTCCACTCTCTTGACCATTGATGTTCACAATGAAGTCTCGCCGGTCAGTCGAAGAACCGGCCATGCTAGGTGAGATCTCACAAAGCCAAAAGACTATATTTTTGCAACAAAAACGAATAATTGGAGAGAGGTTATTCAAAAAGAAAAGTTTGGAGTTTTCAGAAGACACTAGTACGAACAGAGAGGGAGATGAGGGTAAGCATTAAGTAACTCATTTTGAGTGCAAATAAATAACCAAAATTTATTATTAAAAAAAAGGAAGAAAATGGCAGGTGATATTTGGTGATAATGAGAAAGCGGAATAAAATTTGGTCTGTTATGTCAACGAGTAAAATTATTTAATTTATAGGAAAGATTTGATCATGTAATGACCCATGTGGTATATATACATGATATGATGTGATTTGTTTGTGAGATGAGCTTTTTATGCTAATTGCTAAAAGCAACAAAGATATTAACAGGATAATGCTTTTTTTTTCTACTATGTCCCTTTAAAAAGTAACAAAATAGTGTTTGTACGGATGAAAAGGAATGCCATGATAATAATAGGTTTTTCAAATAATCATTTCAAAGGTTTTCTACTCTGGAATTCTATATATTTTGGGATGAAACTTAAATTGAATGTGATGTATAACGAATAACTATTAGTACTACGTTAGATAAACAAGTTATTCAGTTTTTACCAGTAAAACTGTTCAAATAAACAGGTATTAGATACTTGTTTAAAGAAAATTGTTCTCTAATCTTTTATTTTGGCCAATAGAAGAAAGACACTTAACAAGCTGTTATTCTTCTAATTACTATATTCCGTTCATTCTTCTATTACACCTACTTTATTTATTAAGTTTTGACCTATGATACAATATTCGAATTCTGTCACAGCACTGAAATATAGTATTTTTTGCTGACTGATTTATATCTGATTCAAATCATTACACTCATCATATATCAATGAATTTTTCTTTCCAAAATCTAATTATATATTTATTTATCTATCAACACCCACCTAATTCTTTTATAATCCTAGTATATCACTCGTGTCATGCTCAATGGTTTTTGTCGAAATGTCGACAGTGTTTGGAGTTGAAACCCAATCACTCACATCTAAAACCTAAAATTGTTTTACCTTGTCGTTTTTACTTAGAAAATATAATACTAATCCAACAAATAACAACTAAGTTAAATTATAGATAGAGTGTAGTTAAACAAAATAAAATTTGCATGTACACCCAATGATTCTTGGTTTAATAGCTTTCTCTAATAAAGAGATAATAAATTTGAGTTTATTTAGAAAAGGCATGCTCTCTAAAAGAGAATTAAATTTAATGAGAGAATGTAGCTTAAAACTTTTTTGTCGTAAAAAAAAAAAAAAAAAAAAAGACTTTGCATGTTTATGATTTCATGTTTCAACAATTATCGTTTTCTTTTACTAAAAAAATACATTATTAAGATACATGTGTATAGTGGTTAGGGTTTAAGAAAATACGGATTCAAGATGGTGCATGTGAACTACGTTTTTGTGGTTTCTCTTGTTTATAAATCCGACTTCAAATCATGGTGTAAAGGCATGTCTTATTCAATGTGATTAATGATTAACAAGGATAAGTTTAATCAGAGTTTATAAGTTGCTAGATGGTCTTTTTGTTGCCCACTCTGAAAGTGATGACATGTTTAAAAGTTTGAACTACTAGCGGTCTCTTTAACAATTCGGATGAGAGCATTTGTTTTATGATTCAAACATTTAGGAATTACACAAAGATAAAAGGATCTGGAAAGACTTTTTAACCTGGCAAAATACTCCTGATATAGTTTGAAAGCCGGCCACTTTGAGAAAGAGGTAAAAAACTCAGAATATCTTCTCAATCCGTTGCTATCTCAACTTCTGTTTGATGGAGAAAAATTAGACATTCCATGGTTCAAAACACCGCCTTAACCTCATATTGTAGAGCAGGTAGATTGCGTCTAACAGCCTCCCCTTGAAAGAGTCTGGAAAAGAAATTCACCAAAGACCTGAGTGAAGATCTGAGGACTTCCAAGATTTGTCAACAAAACACTAGTAGCATGTGAAACTTTTCCATACCTATTTCTTAATTACTGGGCTTTTTATGTACATGTGAAAAGATGTTTAATGTTCTAAAATTTTGCTAGGTATAGTATTATTCCTTCTGTCTCAAAATAATTGATGTTTAAGGTTTTGGCACATAGATTAGAAAATCATTTAATTTAAAGCCTTTTAAATTTAAAAATACTATATTTTAATCTATTTAACGATCATTCAACCAATTAGAAATTAATCTGGAGAATATAAATAGTCAAAAAAAAAGAATGCAATTAGTTTTGCATTGAAAATTGAAAACATCATATAATTTGATACAAAAACTTTTCCTAGAACACCAATTATTTTGGGACAAAGATAGTATTTTTTCGCAAATAATTGGACAGAGGGAGTACTTATTTAGGGGGTAAATGCCATGAAATGCTTATACTTTCAAAATTTTGGCAAACTAAGCACAAACTTTCAAAATAAAAATTTAACCATCGTCTTTTCGTTGACCACCCTATTATAAGCCCGTTGTTAAGCATGTCTTTACAGAGTTAACACTATCCTTATGTCTAAACGGAAAAAATATTATAAAAAGCCTAAACTTTAAAAAACGCGGCGAATTAATCTCAAACTTTCAAAATTTCAATTTAATTACGGTCTTTTCATTGACCACGACTACTATAGACCCGTCATTAACGATCATTTTTAAGCTAATTATTCTCTTCAATTTCAATATCAAATCATAACAAACTTTAATTCAAAAATTTTCAAGACAGATTGACGTCATGATCTTAAAAAAGATCGATTAGCTATTTTTGTGTGGATAATTTCAAATTCTGATCATGAGTATATTTTGATATAAACATATAATGCAAATGATTGAATCTGTTAAAAATAAATATGGATTCATAAGAATGGATGAGGAAGAAATTATACTCTCGTATATGTAATCCATCTTTTTAGTTAAAGTATGTTACTTGTTACCATATTTAAACTAATACTCAAATTTATGTTTTTATTTTTTTGTCAGAATACTAAAATTTATGGTAGTAGTAATTATAAAACACAACAATCTAGAAAACTAAAAAAATTTAGAGTCTTATAAAACTTTTCAATTCTTTTTTGTGTTTTTGTTATTGTTACAAAAAAGTGCACTTTTGTTCTCTTTGTTGTTGATTGGTAACAACTAATATAAAACCATGTTCTGTCAACAATAATATTCCGTCATCTTGTTTCTAATCAACCCCTAAGAATGATCGGCAAATTTAACTAGTTTATAAATCCATATTTGTTTTTAACGGATTTAATCAGTTGCATCAAATGTTCATATCAAATTATTTTTAGGATCGGAGTTTGAAATTATCCACACAAAAATTATATAATCGATCGCTTTTTAAGATCATGCCGTTTTGAAATTTTTTGAACTATATTTTGTTATGATTTTGATATTGAAATTCAAAAGGAGTAATTAGGTTAAAAAGAATAGTTAACGACGTATCTATAATAGTATGGTCAATGAAAAGATTGTAATTATATTGATATTTTGAAAGTTTGGGTTTGTTACATTTTGAAAGTTTAGATTATTTATAACATTTTTCTGTTTGGGTATATTAATAGTGTTAATTTTGTAATATGGTCAACGATATCCTTACAATAAACTAACTAATAAAAAAATTATGATTGAATTGATATTTTAAAAATTTGTGTTTAGTTTATGGTATTTTTAAAAATGGAAATCTTTTTATAGCATGTTTCCATTTATTTAGAGCTTCTACAGCAGAAATTTTACCTTGTTGAATTATTTAAGATATATATTGGTAAAAGTAAAAACACTTGCTAAATCCGAAGCAATCATACGAACAAATAAAATAATTTAAATAACTGTTTGTGCCAGACTGGCTTACGTGGTTGCATATTAGCGGCGGAAAGAAGTCAGAACAAGGCCAGTTGGACTGATAAAAATGCACACGTGGTTGGCCACAGATGGTCCACGTGGCGAATAAATACAAGGTATCAAAGAAAACGACAGGAAAGCGACTCATGAGAGATTAAAACGGCACACAAGCCACATACGCAACTAACTAAAGGTTAATAATCGACATGGTTCTCTTCTACACAGGATTGATCACCTCCGTGCTATTGCTGGAATTATCTTGTAATTATCAAATACTCCACTTGATTCATATAAATTATTAAATATACAATCACAAAGTTTTCGACATGTTGTATTCCATTTTGGCTTTCTGTTTATATATCTTCTTTTCAGTTTTTCATTCTTAGATGATACAATGTCGAAGAAAGTAATACTATTCAAATATATATTTTTAAATAGCAATTATATTCACAGTTAATATGTTAATACATAACATTAGTTTAAGCTTTTCCTCAAAACTATATGATAAGTGCATTGCTATATAACAAGTTTTGGAATAATTCATTGTTATTCACCTAATTAGCTCTTTTAAGTATTTAATTACAAATAAAATAAAGCATCAATCAAATCAAAAGTTAAATCCAATATTAATTCCACATCAGATTTTGTTGGTTCGTTCATATACGTTTGTATAAATTTACATTAAACATCATTGATTCGTAGTAAACAAAAATCAAAATGAATGATGGCTAAAATGGATTTTTATAAATAAAAGATCAGCCTTCTTTGCTATTAGTGAATGAATTATTGGCTGACAAAGACAAAAAAGAGAGATAAACCATTTTTCAGGTCTATTTTTTCTCAACCAAATTATGGTATATAATTAAGAAAATTCTGTCAAATTAATTTAGTTGGTCAAAAATATTCCCAATCCTTAAATGAAAGACAACATATAGGACGGTTATACTAAGAAAGACTATGAAACTGAATTTATATTTAGTAGCGAATAGGTGGCTCTAAATCTCTAAAGTTGTTGGTGAATGGTGGGCGAGATCATGAGCACAAGAAAACATAGTTTTGAATTCCGTTGGACCTGAAAAATAAATGAAAATAGATTATTTGAATCTATTGTTCGTGATCAATACGGACACATAACATGGACCACTATTTATTGAATTTCAATTGTCTTGGTCCACTCATCCTACATTTAATATTTGTATTTTATTTCGTCTGTATGAGTCATTTGTGAATGTGTGAGTTTAGAACTGTGTCGTATATCTAAATTAATGTAAGTTTGAACTAAAATATATTCGCTATGAAAATATGAGTATCGGTATCAGAATATGTTTCGTGTATAAGACTTAGACGTTTTTGATATCATAATTTACTCAATAATTAATGTACATTGCACATAAGTATAAACACAATATATCACATAAGAGATTCTTAAACATTACTTACTTAAGATTGTGACCGAAAGCCAAAAAGGTAACCACAGATCTAGTCGTGGCAATAGGTGGAGGCAGACTCATGTAAGAGCCTAGTTGTCCATTTTTTATTAAATGTCTCTTTTCTTTTTTCTTTTCTTTAGTAAGTTAAGAGTTTCTAAACGTTGTGGGTATATGAAAGTTAATTTTATTGATTATACTGAATGTATAGAGAACAATACTAATACAACACTATATGAATGATTTAGAGAACTATCAAGGAATGTTCCTTATATGAATAAAGAGAATATTATGGTTGATCATGGTTGACGTAATCTTCTCCTTGAAACGCTCTTTCAAGATAGAGGGGCTCTGCAACTCCAATCTTGCCCTCTGAGTTCGATAAAACGCTGACATGATAATAGTTTGGTCAAGGCATCAGCAAGTTGGTATTTGATGTGTACATGTGTGACTCTTAAAACTCCTTGTTGAATTTGTCCTCTGATGAAATGATAGTCTAGTGCAACATGTTTCATGTGGGAGTGAAACACCAAATTAGAACAGAGAAATGTTGTGACGATGCTATCATAGTAAATGACCGGAGGAGATTGTACTGTGATCCCCAATTTGGTCAAGAGATGCAGATTCTCTTTAGTTCAGCTGATGTGTTTGCAACAGCTCTGTACTCGGTTTCGGTGGGGGAACGAGGTACCGTCGTATGTTTCTTGGCTGGACAGGAAATCGGATTTGCACCAAAATAGACAATGTACGGGTTGGTGGAGATGTAGTCATGTCATTCTCCCGCCCAATCTGCATCTGAGTAAGCGTGGAGAGATAAATTTATGTTAGCAGAAAGAAACAAACCATGTGAAGTTGGAACAAAGAGATATCAGAGAATGCGCTTTGCACCCTGCCAATGATCCGTAGTAGGTTTGTGCATAAACTGAGACAACATGTACACAACATATGCAACATTTACCAATTTGTGGTACTTTGTTGGTTCTGATAGTGTTGTGCCTGAAGTGAAAGTGAGTTTAGGTGACATTACCATTGGAGTACTGATTGGTTTGGCATCTTGCATTCCATACTTTTCCAGCAAATGCAATATATAACAACATTTGGAAAGATGTGGTCTAGTGGATATTCTATGAGCTTCAACACCTAAAAATTAGTTGAGTTCTTTTGGATCTTTGATGCTGAATCTGGTTGCTAGTAAAATGTATGGACTTGATTGCTTGCTTGTAGTTTCCTGTAACAAGGATAACATTAACGTAGACCAGTATGTATAGAAATGTTGTTTTGTGTCGTAAGATGAACAGAGGGGTAACAACCAGCGAATTGATGAAGCCAAGTGAAATGAGATAATCTTTTAACTTTATGTACCACACCCTTGGAGACTGTTTCAATTCGTAGATGGATTTGTTCAGCTTACAAACATGTTTGGGTAAATCAGGTTGACAAACTCGGGTGGTTGCTCCATACACACTTCATATGTCAACATTCCTTGTAGAAATGCATTGTTGACGTCGAGTTGTTGTATATGCCAATTCCAAGTAATAGCAACATCCAATATGGTGTGTGATTGTTGAACGAAAAGGTGGATTCATCAAATTTAACATGTCATGAGTTGTAAATCCGTCCAGTTGAAACATGGAAACAAAGATAAGCGCTTTGAGTAGGAGAGTATCCTACGAAAACACACAGTGTGGAGCGTTGATCGAGTTTGTGACTTTTATAAGGGCGGAGCCGTGGGAACCAGACAGACCTATATGTTCTTAGTTTGTTGTAGTTGGGCATGGATTGAAACAACTTCTCATACGGCGTCGACATAGAGAGTACCAGTTCGAGTAACTCTAGCGTGAGTAAGAAATGAGAGTCCTATCTCATCTATATGATGGTGCTTGCGTTCGGATGTCCCATTGTCTTTGGGAGTGTGCGGTGGTGAGGTTAAATGTGATATTCCTGCTAATGTGAGTGTTGGACGTAAGGCAAGGAATTCCCCTATATTGTCTGTATACAAAGTTCCAATGCGATTGTTGAACATTTTTTTAGTTTGTGATTTATTTTTGAGAGGATAAAACCACGTGTAGCGGGTGTAGTGATCGACAAGGATTACATAGTATCTAAAGTTGTCGACTAAGGTAATAAGAGATGTCCATAAGTCTGAAAATATGTATTCAAGTGGTCTGGTTGATTGGATAGTGTTTTAAGAAAAAAAAAAAGGAACTTATGGCTTTTAATTGATTGAACAATCATTCCAAAACAGATTTTCGGAAATAGAAGACCATGGTAGAGAATAGCTGGAAATAACATACTTTAGAATGGTTGTGGATGGGTCACTGAGTCGGTTGTGCAATGATATGAGGGTTGTCTTTTGTGAGGCGGATGAGAAGAATGCGGATAGGATGAGTAATGATATTGGCCATTCATACAAACCATATTTAACTTTGCCTTGCAGTAACTGGTCCGCCAAGGTCAGATCCGTCACTTGAAAGTATGCAGAAAAAAATATAGCTGAAACGTTATTAGTTTTACACAAACGGTAAAGTGAAATGAGGTTCTTGTATATATGTGGTACACAGAGAACACTATTGAGAACCATATGAGACTATAAAGAGGAAAAAGATAGTGAACCGGTGTGCGTTATTAGAAGAGGTAATGATCCTTAATATGGTGAGTGTCACCTCTATCAAGGATCCAATTGTCATGAGTCGTTGGTGCATGAACAGCAATGTTGGCTGCATGCTGCCATGGAGTAGGCGGTTTGTTCGAATATTGAGTGTTAGCTAGTTGCAAACATCTCCAAGCATTGTGACGAAAGGTTCCACACAGCTGACATTTTCTTTGGTAGCTGCGTGTCTAACGTGAATTTGAGTTGGAGTTGGATGCGTTGGATTCGCTAGCACCAGACCAGTTGTTGTGTTGCGATTTTGTTTGTTTATGTTGCGAGTTATTATTACATGATTAGTCGTGATGGGAGAGATATTGTAATCTGCTATGGCAAGGAGTACTGCTTCTCGATTGAGAAACTTCTCATGACTTCAACTAGCGATGATGTGATGTATATGCCTTCAATTTGGTTAATGATAGATTTGTAATCATCATGTAAACTAGCAAGAATATGTTCCAACTGATCTTTCTTGTCTATGAGTTTCCCTAGAAGAGCAAGTTGTTGAGGTGAGACCTTACAAGTTATTGTCAATTGAATTAGTGCCTTTAGTCCATTATTTAAGTTGTGGTTGGAGTTGTTTGATGTGAATTCTTTTTGGTTTTGCATAGGTCTCAACAAGCATAATCCAAATGTCAAAGGAAATTTGAGATCTATACACTAGGGACTGAATATGAAGCAAGAGAGCACCGAAAAAGCTGTTATAGAGGAGATGATCTTGTCGTTTCCAGATAGTGTAAGTAGGGTTTAGAGTTTGAACATTATTCGTCAGAGTTGTAGGGTTAGGAGCAGAAGATCCATCGAGATGACCCGCAAAGCTATAGTTGTCAAGGAGGGCATGAACTTGGAGACTCCAAGTGAGATAATTTGCATATGTGAGCTTGGAAACATTGCTTATTTTGATGTTGAGCAAAGAAGAGTTTGCAATGTCAATAACATCAGCGGATGAAATACATATACTAGAAGCGAGAGGAGAAAGGAGGAGGTGACGAATGAGAAAATTTTAGGGTATTAGAATTTGCTCTGATACCATGTATGAAAGTTAATCTTATTGATTATACAGAATGTACAAAGAACAATACTTATACAACATTGTAGGAATGATCTAGAGAACTATACAAAGAAATGTTCCTTATATGAATAAAGAGAATATTATGATTGATCATGATTGATGTAATCTTCTCCTTGACAATGGGAAGAATTTGTATTATTTTCTTGAGGATGGTGCATCTTAAGGGAAGACCTTGTCTTTTAGATATTCAAATGAACCAAAATTATGGAACTATATTTGTGTAGGAATGACAAAGAAAATATGAATTAGTTTCATACATCATGAGAATTAAATACGTAAACTCTTTAAAATATCTATCTCATACTACTTTACCACAAGTTTCTTATCATGTCTTTTTTCTTGACAAACTGTTTTTGGTTGTTGATGTACAAACAGTGACAAAGGCACTTAATGAATAGGAGTGTCATATGACATTCATAACTTTTTTGAAATAATCATAAATATTAGTTTTCGTTATAATGGACCCATTTACAAAATATATTTTGACACTCATAAAACTAAATTTACCTATAATTCAATAAAATTTCAATATAAAATAAGCCCATATGTAATACTTAACCTAATTGATCGATTGTTAGATTAAAGTGGACAAGAAAAGATTTCTATCTCTACGAAAATATCAAAGTGTGACAAAATGAGTTTTTAACAATGATAAAATTACTTTTAATACGTTACATTTTTACCAACAATAATTGGATCGACAATATCCAATTTATAGTTGAGTTTCTCCAATTAGAAATGCATAGGATTCAAACTTAATATTTGGTGACAAGCTAGAATAGAGACAAGCCAGTTAGACCACCTACTTTAGTTGATGATTTTCTTCTCTAGTATTTTAATTGATTAAATTATACTCAAAAGAAGACAAGCAAAGTTATACTAATGAAAACATTTTCAGGTTAGTGAATTCTTTTATCGTAGATATGTGTCCTTAAAAGATTATTTAAGTTAGTTAGTCAAGAAACATGTGATCCAGTTGGTTTGCCCCTAATCTAGATAGATAAGAGGTGGTGGGTTCAAATCTCATCTTGCTCCATTTGGAAAGTTTTAGCTATAGTGGGGGCTTGTTGTCGATCCAATAATTACTTGTTGAAAAAAAAGAGTCAAATTAGTCATTTTTATGTAGAAACTGAAAAAATCATATATATAATTTCTTGGTTTGTGAATTTTTTATAAAGATGAATTTGCATAATTTTAGTGATAATCTAGATTTTTTTATTGAGAAATAACTCTCTCTCTCTCTTTTTTTTTTTTTTTTTTTTTTTTTTTTTTTTTTTTTTTTTTTTTTTTTTTTTTTTTTTTTTTTTTTTTTTTTTTTTTTTTTTTTTTAACAATGTTTCGCCAGTGTGTAAAAACATACATATTAACATATATATACGATATATAAAAACAGCTTTATGTATATTTATACAAAAAAACTTTGGTATTTTACGAAATCAGAATCGAGTATTTTTTCTTTTTTTGTTTAAATAAAGATCGAGTATTTGCGTGTATGTCTCTCTCTCTCTCTTATATACGTTAGTTTCTCTTCGATATCTACTTCCATTTTCTTTCTCAACATAATCTAAACAAAAACAAAAAATATTAGCAAAATAGAATTTTAATACGTATGGATCTGCTGTTTATAGGTTTTCTCTTGCTCTTCTCCGTGCTAGGAGCCGCCATAATAAACAATGGTATATAGTATACAATATCAAACTTTGGTTACATTTTTTTAATTCCAGAATTCGTTTTGTATATAAATCACACAATTATCATTTAATTTTTTTGCATATTAAGGTCCTAGAAACATAACAATCCCAGAATTGATAGTGTTTGGAGACTCAATCATGGATACAGCAAACAATAATAACATTCACACTGTTCTTAAATCCAATTTTCCTCCTTATGGTCGTGATTTTCCTGATGTACCGGTCGATTTTCTGATGGAAAAGTTCCATCTGACATCATTGGTTCGCTATCAATCTCTTCATCATTTCATTTCTAATCATTTGCTTAGTTGATTTCTAGTTTTATGTGAATATTTACATATTTATACAGCGGAAAAATTAGGAATAGCCAAAACACTACCACCATATTAGGCTCAAATCTGAAACCACATGATCTTCTAAAAGGTGTAATCTTTGCTTCTGGAGGTTCTGGTTATGATCCACTTACACCAAAATTACTGGTCTAATCAATTATCTACTTATATTAGATATTATAAATAATTATAGTATTCTTTCTAACTTTTTTTTCCGGTTTGTCTTTTTATTTTTCAGTCTGTAGTACCGATGTCAGAGCAGCTAATATATTTTCAAAAATATATGTTGAAAACTAAAAATCATTTTGGTGAAGAAAAATTTAAATATATATTGGAGAAAAGTATGTTTCTAGTAGTCGCAAGTAGTAATGATCTCGGTGAGACTTATTTGCTTCGAACGTTCGAATTTGATCGTACCTCATATGCTGAATTTTTAGTTGGTTTGGCTTCAGGTTTCATCAAATTAAGTGTTCTTTTTTCTTTCTGTATGCGTTATCTATAATGTTATAGCATAAAATATTCTTAAACTGATAATCTCAAACGTTACAGAAATTATCAGTATTTGGAGAGAAAAACATTGAAGTGTTTGGTGCAGCACCACTGGGATGTTTACCAGCACAAAGAACACTTTTTGGAGGTTCCAAAAGAGAATGTTATGAAAAATTGAACAACATTGCACTTCATTTCAATTCAAAACTATCATCTACTTTGCATTCTCATAACAAAAATTATCCACCAATTTAATGTACAAAATACGGTAACTATAATATTACTTTTGTTCAAACTCTTTATATTTCTTACGAAAATCAATGTTAATATAATTTTTTATTACCTTTAAATTTTGTAGGATTTGAAGCAGCAGAGAAAGGATGTGGTTCAGGAAAAATAAAATTCGCAGTGTCGTGCAAAGAATATAATCCTTACACATGTTCAGATTCATCGACCCATGTCTTCTTTAACTTTTATCATCCTACTGAGAAAACTTATTGAATTTTCACTCATAAATTGATCGATAAATACCTTAACAATTGATTTTCTTTACTCGATCATTGAATCATGTCCTTTCGTTGTTTGTTTTCTTTCTTTCCACAATTTAATAATTTGAAGTTTTTATCTTATTTAATTTACAGATAAGATTAAGTATAAAGTATATATTGGAATGTGTTTTGAGTTGAAGGGGGATGTTTGCCATGTTGATCTACATAAATGTTATAAAACTACTAAATTCATAATTTTATTTAAAGTATATAAGAAGGTGAATGGTGAACTTTAGATATTTTAAACCACAAGTAATCATCACCTAATCTTCACTAATTTTATAAGTTATCAATAAATGAATTAAAAGTATTGGGCAAGCACCGAAAGTGGTTTTAATCAAGGTGACAGTAATTACTAATTACAACACTAAATCCAAATTAGAATGGAGTAAGACACTTGGTTGATGTGATGATTTAGTGACAGCATAGAGAGTTATTTTGTTCACTTTACGAATTAAGTATTTCTTGCAACTTCATTTTTTTCTGTCGGCAACTTTATATTATAGGCGCATATATATGTCCATAATCATATTTCATAGTGAATCAACTTAATATATACGTTATAACTAATAATTCATAGAAAAAAGGTTCTTGACGATATTCTATATATTTTTATATTTCGTCAACAAATTTATATTACTCTATTATTCAAAACAGCTTTAATATATTATATATAGTCAAAAGAAGATACGAACAAAAATCATTCTTCTATGTACTTTGGCACTGTTGATTGGGCTCATAAATAAGGAGAATGTGGTCAATATATAAGGAGTACGTTTTCAAAATATAGAAGGCCCACGGAGAATCAAAAGTGTTCTAATAAACGTGCCCATGTAACTTGTTAAACATGTTTACCATTATATATTGAAACTGTTACAGAATATATATGGTTTATATGAAAGTTGAGAAAGAAAGACGAGAGAGATGAGTAGTGGAGAAAGGTGGAAAGAGAAAGTAGTACTTTTAATATACTATGGTTTATTTTGTGATCGCTAGTAATCGTAATCAAAACTTTATTTTTTGTTTGGTTGAGAGTTGATACGACCAATTGATATATTGGTTTTTCGTAGTTATTAGCATCAAGGATATTTATTATGATGTGTGTATTATTGTCACCATTGATCATCAACTTATTTTTAATTTCTTTTTTAGTTTTTAAACTTTTATAAATTTAGTATGTTAATTTAATTTAGTATTTTCAAACATAATTTTTGTTATAAATTCTAAATAATATAATTTAATTGGAAATATATTGACTAACCTTTAAATTTTAACTTAAGTAGAAAATAAATAATTTTTATGAATTAAAATAGCCGAATTTCATAAATAAACACATAAAAATTTTTAGTAAGGTAGTCAGCGTCTTCTGCTCATTTAACTTGTTAGTGTATTTTGCAATTTTTCGATAGCTTTATTACTTGTCGGTTCATATGCAATATGTTCGTCGTGATCTTTTTCTTTTTCATCACCATGAGCCTGATAATTTCCTACCCTTTACCGATGTAAAAAACTATGATCTTCTCGAAGTTATGTAGTGTCATTGTTGCGTTACAATCTTAATCAGTCTAATCAAATCATATTTTGGATGCTTACAGTCTAAAATTCTCCATTTTGCTTTCCATACTCCAAATTCCACTCAATCACTAATCTCAAACATGAATGCTTCTTGTAACACCCCGACCGCCATCTCATCTGTTTGACGGTTGGTATGCTATGTCCAAGAGGCTTGAAAGACTTGTTACCGACCCTACAAAAATCACCACATGATATTTTCCCGTGTTTTTTTTCTCACTCACACGATTCCGAAAATCACTTCCTGAAAAGTCATCTATCCTTCAACTACTCTAGTTCAAGCATGCTTAACCCTTGAATTTTCTTTAGAGAAGTGACCAAAAATATAAGTGCACTTTGGTGATATTGGTGACCAAATTAATTCTTTAAACCTCAAATTCCCTGAAACCGGGGTGTTCCACTTCTCGTTGAACATTTCTCGCATGTTTGTGCCTCTCTTCCGAAAAATTGGGGAGTTTTTGTGTTTTATTTTTCACGCAAATGACTTCTTGTGACATGAGAAGTGGTCAGACTTCATGGGTTTCCTGAGATAATAATTTTGGACAGGGACAAGATCTTTCTAAGCAGTTTTTGGACTGAGTTGTTTCTGGTCAACGAGACAGAATTGAGGAAGAGTAGTACCTATTACCTGCAAACCGATGGGCAGATCGATGTTCTGAACAGATTTTTGGAGTCATACTTATGTTGTTTTGTGAATGGGAAGCCGACCAGTTGGCGAAATTGCTACCTTAGGCTGAGTATTCTTACAACACCTCTTGCCAAACTGCCACTAAAAACATCACATTTTCATGCAGTTTATGGTAGAAAACCTCCAAAATTACTAAGGTAAAGTGATATTCCAACCTGTAATGCTCAAGTAGATGTTATGATATACGAACAAACTGCGTTAGTAAGAGAACTGAGGGAAAATATGTTTGTTGCTCAAAAGAGAATGGAAGTTTCAGGAATTAAAAAGCGGGCAATGTTGATTTTGAGGTGGAAGATAAGTCTATATCAAGCTCAGACCTTACAGGAAGGTATTAGTGGTAAGGAGGTTCAATGCGAATTTATCACCAATATATATTGGTCCATATCACGTGCTGGGAAAAATTAGGAAAATGGCCTATATGATGGCCTTACTGCATGGTTGTGTCATTCACCCAATTTTTCATGTGTCTTAATTGAAGAAAATAATGCTTTCAGATTAGCTACAATACGATTTTGGTATAGGAAGCTCAGCCAAAAGTTGTTTTGGGCATCCGCAAGGGAGTTAACAATTCATTGGAAAGATCTTCCATTTTCTGAAGATTCTTGGGAGAAGGTTAATATAATAGTATTTCAAGCCTATAAATACCTCTTTTAAAAGATTCACCTTGTCGTTAAGGTAGAACGAAGGGTAATAGGTTTGGAGTTGGCTAAAGATAGTAACAAGTAAAAAGCATTCCGAGAGAAAGCAAACTGGCTAAATAGACATTTAATAATAAATAAAAGGTTTTCTGTCGTTTTATTAAGTCATATTGTTGTTTAATAACATTAAGAGTATGTAAAGAAAACCCTAAATTCCTTTATGAATCATTCAAATAATTATTAGAAAGAATGACTAGAATAATCCATTATTACATATTAATTATAAGTTTTTTTCACCTTCCACAAAGCAAAATGTGAGGAAATGTCTTGAATTTTCCATTGTTACATTTTTAATTACGAGAATGCCATTTTGATTTTTTTTTTATTTTTTTTTATTACGAAACTACCATTATTATTTTTATTTTTTTGCGAAAAAGCCGAACATTTTTTTCTTCAAAACTTTTTGAATTTAAGTGTTTTTTTTAAAAGCGTTTAAATTATGTAGGTTTGTTGGTTCATTTTTGGTTTTGTTTCAAGATTTGTAGGTTTGTCTCGATTATTTTTTCCATATACAATATAACCTCTTTAAATGAATACTCTATAAATTAATATACCTAAAAATCTCTATTAAATGATACAAATGTATGGTCTCAGATTGAATTTTTTGTTCTGTTAGTATATCGATAAATTAATAAAAAAATATTACTCTAGTGTAGTCCCATTATTAATTTATAGAGATTTAAATGTATGTGTAGTAAAAATGTGTGACTTGAGTTCTTTCTCATACTTTATGGCATTTCTAGTTTGGCGTTTCTAAACTTAATAATTGAACTAAATATTTGAAATGCAAATCTACAACACATGCAAATTGAACCTATGAAACATGAGAATTATACCTACAAAAATAAGTATTGCCTGAATGAAAATGAAAATTGGTGTCAATGATCGTTGTCTGCGTTGTTTATGTAGAAGGTATGTGTGTTTTAAATGTTAAGGTAAGCCTTTAAGACTTCTAAGTTTTATACCCGAAAAATCCTAGAAAAGAGGCAGGAAAACCTAAAATATAGTAAAGAAAAACCTAAAATTAATGCAGAATAACTAAGTCGTATGATAAGAAGAGGACGACGAAGTAAGAAAACCTACTAGACGTAAAAGTAAACTTACAGTTAGAGAAGGATGTATTACGTATTGAAAACGGGATCTACAAAAAAGCTCGTAGAAATGAAAAATAAACATACAAATAAAAACTTAGAAACCTATAACACAAACCTTAAAATGAAAAATAAACCTAAAAACGAAAACCTACAAGAAAAAATCTTTAAATATACACTACAACAAATAAAAATCAAAACATACATAACAGGAGAACTAAGTCGAGAAATTAAAAAAATTAATCCTACAAAACTTACAATGAAAAGGATAAATAAACCTACAAAAGAGAAAGATATCTCGCAAACTTAAGCCTACAACAAATAAAAAACAAAACCTACAAAATAGAAATTTAAACCGACAACAAAGACGAACACAAACCTACAAAACAAATGTGTTCTGAATTTCCTACGAGACATGTCAAAGAAAATTGAACTTGTAAACCTACATAACCTAGATAATTTAATGAAAACCTACAACAACAAAACTAAAATCAGGAGAACTAAATCCAGACAATTAAACTTGTAAACCTACATAACTTTAGTCAATTAAACCTACAATAAAGAAAAATGAAAACCTACAACACTTAACAACGAAACCTCCAATACTTCATAACATTTTCATAGGGTTTTAGTCTGCTGACATGGAATTACTCATTAATAACAGTTTCGTAATAAAAAAATTCTTTACAGAGGGAAAAAAGATAAAACGGTATTATAATCCCGAAAAGAGTAGGATTGTAATAAAAATCTTTTAAAACTATTATAGTCAATTATAACTCACAATATATTAGTTGATTAAGAGCATCTCCAATGATACTCTAAATCATACTCCAAACTCTATATTTAGAGGAAAAGTGTCTTCAATGGTGTTTTACTTCTTACTCTAAAAATAGACATCTCTATTTTTCCTCTAAATTGGGAGGACTATATTTCTTCCTCTATTTTTTAGAGTATGATTTTTTATTTATATAATGATCCTTTAGTTTATAGTGTACTATTATTTTATATCTAAAAAAATTATGATTGAATATACATATTACAAAATTTAATTATTTTATTAAAAGTGACTTAATTATTAAGATCTATGAAATTTAGTAAAAATTAGTAAAGAATTATTATTATATAGTTAAATTACTAAATACTACTTAAAAGTTTACGCAATAATAATTATTATATAGTTAAAATTATTGTTCGTTTATATTTATATGATGTAATGAAACTTTATATTAGATTAGTTATGAATTTACTAAATTTGTTATTAATTATTTAATGTAAATGAGTAAAATATGTAGATTTGAAAAGTAAAAAAATATCTTATAAATTTATTTAGAGTAAACAATAGTGTTAACTATTGAAGCATATCCTTCTCTATTTTTAAAGAACTTATTTTTTAGAAAAAACAATAGAACAACCATTAGAAATGATTTAATTCACTCTAATTATTAAGAAAAGATATTCTCTTTTATTATCTCTACCTCTCACTCTCTTCTTCTTCGCCTGGTACTTTCCTCATTTCTTCCTCTCTTTTTTTGGTCCAATAGTTTCTCATCTCCTCTTTCGCTCTTAATAGACCACAGTTTTATTGTATTCCTACTTCAGTTTTTTAATCAAAATCGTCTGTATGACCATTGTTTTTTTTCCCGTCACCTTGCTCATTTGCATGACCCTTGTTCAAATCATATTTTTAATCACACCGCACTTTATTCTGCATTGTTAAAATCTTTGTCACTAATAAAAAGATTTATAAATTTCTTATGTGTGGATAAATACGAAGATCTATAGAAAGGACAATGATTTGATCGTTTTGATATTTAAGGAAAGTATAAATTGAAAATAAATAAAAAATCATTTGTATGGTAAATCTGACATGTTGGTGTGGGGAAACATTCAGAGCCAAAGGTATTGCTTTAAAAGTGGCGGTCACTGGTAAGGTGAAACTGTGTACGTTCTTCGCCTCATTCATATTCGTCTTCTCTTTCAACCCTCACCTCTCTAGATTCCATTCGCATCTCCGTGACTATCTGATTTCTAAGTTCCCGATTTTCCTCCTTTTCCCCGACTCGTCTCCCCACTTTTCGAGTTTCTGTTGAGTGTCAAAACCCTAATTTTGACCACAAAGTGGATAATCCCAAATCCGTATCTTTTCTATCTCCGTCTCTCGATTTGCTAAATCAAGTTTCCGAGTTCGTTTTATCAAGAGTCGAATCTTTGTTTTCTGGTTTCAGAACTCGGTTTCACTGATAAATTCCCGAGCTTCGGTTTTTAATTCGCATGAGGATTTAGAAACGCAAGGAAAGAATGTCTGTGGAGAGATCTTTTGAAGCATGGGAAGAGGTTCAGCGACATGGGCAAGACTTAGCTGATAAACTTGCTCAGGGATTTACGGGTTTGATTCAGATAAACCCACCTTCGTTTCCATGGCCGCCGAATCATCATCATTACAAAGCAAAACTGTTCGATCTCGAGTTCCCCAGTCAACATTTCAGTGTTATAAGAGATTCTAGGTTTGGTATTGACCAACCCATCGACGGCGTCTCAGCAATTCTCGATATAGGGAATAAGATAGGCCAGGCTGGTGTTGATTTCGGTGCTGGATTGAACGCGATGGTCCAACAATTCTTCAGGAGCTTGCCTATACCGTTCCTGCACGAAGATAATAACAAGTTTGCTGTCTCTATGGGAAGTGATAATAGTACCAGGAGCCATAGGGCTTATGTGAACACAAAAGGTGATTTGGGATTGGCTGCAGAACGGTTGAAGGACTCCTGTTTTGCTAAGACAAATGATACTGCTTCTGTTGCTATGTCTGAGGAGGAAGTTGCTGATTCATATTTAAGAACGGCTGGATTGCTTGGAAGATCAAAGGTACTTGTTTGCCACCGATTCTATGGTTATTGTTTTTCTTTGTTTTCACTTGATTTTGTATATTGTCTGGGATTGTCTGTAAGTGGCTTGCCTTCAAGTTTGACATTACTTGAGATATATATATATATATATATCTATATTGAACTGAAATGTAAGATAGTTCATAAAGAACGGGTAATCAATAACAAGAAAGTAAATTTCTTAGAAATGTAGATGCTGGTTTATCCGGCGAGACTAGAGTAGGCAGGTGTAATATCTCTGTGAATCCGGAAGATACTTGTGATGTTTTGAAGCAAGGTAAAGAATTACAAACCTACTTGGAAGTAGTGATGTTTTGAAGCAAGTAATGTAAGCTTGGACGCTGTGCTTTGGATTTCGGGGAGCCATCTCCTTCTTTTTGTCTATGTTTAGTGAATTTCTTGCAAGACTGATAGTTGTTGCTTTGTATCTTTTGTTCACCCTGTCTGCTTGCTTATATAGTAACTGTAAATTTTTTGGCGAATGCAGGGAACAATTGATATGTCATCAAGTTATGACAGTAAGACAAATGGTATGGAACATTCATTGGCAGCAAGAGGAGACCTCTGGAGAGTAGAAATTTCGAATTCGAGCGCTACGGCAAGTGATAGAACTTCGTCACTCTTTCTTCTCCAGCTTGGACCGCTTATCTTTCTACGCGATTCAACTCTTCTTTTACCATTACACTTATCAAAGCAACACTTGGTCTGGTATGGATATGATAGGAAGGTATGCTTCAAAAACTTTGCTCACTTCAATATAAGTGGTTTTTTTTTCACTATTAGAACTCTACCCCTTAAACTCATGTCATCTTGTTAATTTTTCATTGCAGAAAGGTATGCATTCACTTTGTCCAGCTTTATGGTCAAAGCATCGAAGATGGCTTATGATGTCAATGTTCTGTCTCAATCCATTAGCTTGTGTAAGCCACTTCTTTCTTAAAGCTGCTATTATGTTCTCACATCTGTGGAACTGATTCCCTGAACTTACCGTCTCCATGCTTTCGACAGTCATTTATGGATTTGCAGTTCCCAAATGGGCAATTGACATATGTATCTGGCGAGGGGCTGACTATAAGTACCTTTGTGCCTTGTTGTGGTGGTCTTCTTCAAGCACAAGGTCAATATCCAGGCGATATGAGATTTAGTTTCTCTTGTAAGGTCAGATAGAGATTGGAAACCGTCATGATCCGTGTGAACATATTCTCAAGAAATTAAAATGTAGTTTTTAAAATCTCTTTGTTTGTGGAACAGAATAGATGTGGAACCCGAATCACACCAATGGTCCATTGGCCTGATAAAACATTTGCGCTGGATCTTTCTCAAGCCTTGGCTTGCCGTAGGTCCGGGCTACTAATGAAGCCAACAATTCAAGTCAGGTAAAGCTTTCTATAACCCCCACTTCCCTCTAAACTGAAAACATTTTTGCTTCATTTATATATTTCATAAACCGGAACAGTGTTTGTCCCACATTTGGTGGAAGCAATCCCGGGATGAATGCAGAAGTTATTCACTCGTTGAGCGATGACTTAAATGTAATATGTGGCTACGCTCTCAACACACATCCTTCAGCATTTGCCTCTGTATCTGTAAGCAAAACTTCTCTTTTCTTTTCTCATTCAAACTTGACGGGTTTCTCCTCTTTCATGACCATAATAATAACTTCTCTATCGAAAACTGCAGTTTGGTCGATCGAAATGGAATGGCAATGTGGGACGAACAGGAATAGTTGTTAGAGCTGATACTCCTCTTGCAAATATTGGCCAACCTTCTTTCTCTGTTCAGCTTAATAACTCTTTTGAATTCTAAATGTTTCTAATACATACACATTATAAAGAAGACAGACAAGGCACAGTTTATTTCAATGTACATACGTGTAAAAGACCGTGTTCCTGACTAACTGTTGTATATATTGTAGTTAAACTCCTTAACACACAAGTTAGTGTCTTTTAAATCCATCAAATGCTCTAACTGTTACAGACTACAGTTTATATTGCCAGATTTCAAGATGTGTACGTGCTCTAAACTTAAGATTTATTGTTTTAGCCAAACGAAGTCGTCACTCACATAAGAAAAAAGTACAATAATCAAAAATCTGAGATCTATGGAGTATGGAGTGTCGAGCAAATGTAGACAAAATGTATTGACTTATAAGTTTATGGGTCAAGACTGATAAATACAGTTGGTTCGTAGCGTCCATAAAGACTGACTACACGTTACAAATATAGTAAGTGGGTCCACTACAGTAACCAATAACATAATTAATTAAAATTTGACAATGTTTGACCCGATGAACTACATGTTCTGGATTTTGTGTCATAATGTGATGATAACACAATTTTTTTATCATGGAACAATTATCAAATTCGTAGACATTACTATAATATGAAACAATTAGTGAATCGCTAATACTTATCGAAAAGTCGTTAGGTTCGAAAGTATTGTTTGAAACTGACTAGTCCCACTGAATAATATAACTAAATGTTAGATGACAGTTGTGTCGACAACTTTTTATAATCGAATTAATCACTAATTTAATCTGTCTCGAGTCTAAAAAGAGTGGCTTTGACTTGTCCTTGAGATTCAGTCTCTGATCAAAAAGGCAATGTTCAAGTTGAATTAACTAATACTACGAATTATTAGGAGCTGTAGAAGAAAAGTTCAATTGGCGAAGAATATAACAAAATGTATCAGTATGTCATCTTTATTATATCATGTCAATATTTTTATAAAACTGCAAAAATTAGTTCAGAAAAAGAAGCTAATAAAAGTGTTATTTACGTACGTAGAGCCAAAATAAGTGTTTGCTATTGAAGTTATTTATTTCTTAGAAGCAATAAAACAAGATACAAGTTGCCACAAGCATCAGTGTGGAACTTGCGGCGTTACTTCTTAGTTTCTATCATGTATGTTAGTACTTAAAGAGAAACAAATCAGAAATTAACATATTAGTTCACAACCTCAATCAACTAAAATATGCATAATCTTAATCTTAGGAGGGTTTATTAGTTCTATAATTTAAGACTTTAAAATGTTGACCAGTCTATTGTTATTTAATTTTGAGTTTATGTGTTATTAGATTGAAGATTTTTAAAAGTTAATAAAAGTTATGTGTTATTCATATAAAATGAATTTAACTGATTTTCTAAGTATGTTAGAGTTTAGTGTAATAAAGTTTAAACATTTTTGTTCATACAAAGACTCATTTAGAATAATAAATTTCAAAGCTATTATAAAGAAAACGGAAACAATTCCAAAAACATACGAGATTTGGCTGAACTACAAACATAAAGTATGAACTACAGCTGCAAGTTAATAGTTGTTTTCTAAATTCAAGTACCTTCCCTTAACGCTAAAGTATTCTTGAGTCATCTCTTGAATTGTAATATCATGTTCTCTCTTCAATTGATTCATCTCTCTTAAAGTAGTTTATCAACTATTCGCGCCATAACGTTCAAGGATTTTTTAATTGATAATGATTATCAGGTGCTTGATGAATTGATCCTAAACGAGAACGAGACCACGAACAAAAAATTGTATGAATTAAAACTGGGTTTGCTGGAGGAATTAGGTTGGAGCCATTTGGCTACGTATGAAAAGCAATGGATGCAGGTTTGCTTCCCTACAAGCTTACTCCTCTTTTAATAGTTGTTGTTGCTACGATCTTTTCGTAGAAAACGGTTGATCTAATACCAAATTTATCCCTATTTGCCAAATTAAATATGAATTCTTCTCACTCCAAAAATATATGAACTCTATGTTGACCACGCCACATCAATACCGTTGTTAGTCAAACTTAAATGGTATTAAACATCGTTAGTGATTTGACTAACAATGATATTGATTTGACTAACAATGATATTGATTTGACATGGTCAACGCAAAGTTCGTTTTTTGGAGTGAGAAGAAATTTGTATTTAATTTGGCAAAAACAAGTAAGTTTGATATTAAATTGACCGTTTTCTACTCTCTTTTTTCTCTTTTTTCTTTCTATGTGGTAGTTCTTGGCAATATCCATCTCAGCTAAGTATTGACTTGATATACTGTCATTGTGAATACTATTCCAACATGTAATTTCGTAACATAATATATAAATGTAAATACTATTCCAACATGTAATTTCGTACGCAATATATAAAATATAAATTTAAGTTTAAAATGTAAAAGATTCTATATATCTAAAAATAATACTTATCATTGTAACATTTTAAAATATCTTACCAACCAAATCATGAGCAGTACATCTACGTTATATTGTTTATTTAGTTAAACTCGTACTACCAAATTGTATTTTGTCTTTTTTGGCTCGATTTATATAAACATATTAGGATTATATCCGCATTATAATGTGAAATTTGTTTTGTTTTTATTATCATTTTTTAAACCGTGTTTATTTAGATTGTTAGACCCATGTTGATATTTTGAAATATTTTTTTGAGATTTTGTTTTATAGACCCTAAACCCAAACTGAAATCGATCTGAATTAGAAGAACGGAATCCGGCAAAAATACCAAAATGTATCATAAATCTATCTACCCAAAAAAGGAACTCAAACACAAACCATGACCAAATTAAGAACCAAATTTCAGCTTGTTAGAAATTTTCTATTAATTTTTTTTAAAAATTATATAAAAATATCAAACATGAACTTGATATATACCAAACTGAAGTATATCCAAAAACACAAGAATACATAAATAAGTCTTAAATCAAACAAACCAAAATACCAAATTGGATGAACGGAACCCGACAATGGGTCCTAAATATATCTACCCGGAAACTGAATCCAAACTCAAACTAAAACCAAATTTATACCTGATATGTATTTTTCTATTAAATATTTATTAGTTTTGCATTTTTATGCAAAAGTTTGTAATGAAACTAACTTTATGCCTATTTTTAAGGGTAGTCACGAACTATAATTTAATTTTATCCTAAAATTTGCAACACTTCTAAAATGAAAGTCTCTCGCTTTAATATATAAAATATAATAATATAAATAATTAATTTTATAATAGGTTTTTTGACAACAATTTGATAATATGTTTAGTAATTTTTTTTTTGTTATCATGTAATCATTTAATTGACAGGGCTCCATCCGTAGTCTTACTTCTCCAATTAGAGCATGGCGGGATTCGATATCCAACTAAAATAAGGGGCAAGGCAACTACGCCACATGTTTCTTGGTATAGATATTATTGTTTAGTTTCATTAAAACAGTATATCTGAATAAGAGAAAATAGTCAATTTAATATCAAACTTACTAGTTTTGGTCAAATTAAATATGAATTTATTCTCACTCTAAAAACAATACAAACTTTGCGTTGACTACGCCAAATCAGTATCATTGTAAGTCAAATCACTAACGATACTTAATGTCAGTTAAGTTTAACTAACTTTGTTACTGATTAGCGTGATCAATGTAAAAATTATATTTTTTGAGTGCGAAGAAGTTTGATATTAAAGTGATTATTTTATTAATATATTTTAATAAAAGATTTGGAAAAAGTTAACGGAAGTTGACAAAACTATATTTTTAAAGATTAAAATAAACAGTAAAATTCTATAAGAATCTTTGATATAGTAATGTATAAATCATTAATAATCTTTAACATATATGTACATATCCATAAGAGTTTTGTTAAAATTATTAAAAACCAATACAACTCTTAATTGAATAAAGACATTTTTATTGTGTCACACAGTACACACGATTATATCTCTATATAAAAAGACCAAAATAAATTAGTTATTGTTACAAAATAGCTTATATATATATTATATAAGCTTTGTATGTGAGAAATTAAGGAAATGAGTGAATGAGCATGTGGAGAAAGAGAGCAAAGAATATATAGAGGTAAATAAGACGGTTAACTTACTCTCACTATTGTAAATATTTTTTTACATAAATAATTATTATACTTATATATCTATTATATTCTACTTTGATTACTTATTATCGATAATTATCCATTACGCATTGTCTCATTAAAACTTTTGTCATGAAAAAAATCAGTGAGATCAAACCATGACGAGGAAAAAAGAGTACAATGATGTAATCTCCCTCTGAAATGATGGATATCATAAATTTCATAATTGACGCAATCTGATACTATGAACATGTTTTATGAATGTTGTAGTGGGAAGCACTTTTGTGAATATATATATACATATATATATATATATATATATGTTGCATTGTCTGTTGAACAAACATATTGAATATTCACTTTTTGATTTTTCTTGAGTTCTCATGTGTAAGAGAAAAACCTTAAGGGATTTGCTTTGTTCGGTCGCTCTTAATATAACTTTCTTTGAGTTGGGTGACACATGAAGCATTGTCTCCAAACACTTTTGTTGCCTCTTTATTTATGACTATTCCACTTGTTTCTTGTATATGTTGAGTCATAGATCTAAGCCACACACATTCTCTACACGCTTCATGAAGTGAAATTGTTTCAGCATGATTTGAAGAAGTAGCAACCAGAGTCTACTTTTCAGAACGCCAAGAAATTACAATGTCTCCAATTGTGAAAACATATCCGGTTTGTGATCGGGCTTTATGTGAGTCTGATAAATAGTCTGCATCTACAAAACCAAATCGATCGACACTAGAATTTCTATTATAAAATAATCTCAAATCATTTGTTCCCTAAAAATAACGGAATGTATATTTTATTTCATTTCAGTATCTACGCGTAGCTGATAAACTATATCTTGTAAACATATTTGTAGGGAATGTTATATCTGGTCTAGTGAAATTTGCAAGATACATGAGTCCACCAATAGCGTTCATATAAGGTATTTCAGGACCTAATACCTTTTCGTTATCTTCAAAAGGTCAGAATGAATCTTTATCAATATTAAGTGATCTATTGATCACTGGAGTACTCAAAGGAGTCGCTTTATCCATATAAAAGCATTATAAGATATTTTTTTGTATAATTCGACTGATGTACGAAAATTCCATTCCAAAAATCTAGAGTCCAAGAAAAAATTTCTCTGTCCAAGATCTTTTATCTCAAATTCTTTCTTCATATGAGTTCTTGTATCATCAATTTCCTTTTGAGTTCCAATTATGTTCAAGTTATCAACGTATACAACAATGATCACAACCCCATATATAGATTTCTTAATAAATTTGCAAGGACATATTGCATTGTTGGTATATCCTTTACTCAACAAATATTCACTTAAGAGATTATACCACATGCATCCTGATTTGTTTTAATCCGTAAAGTGATTGTTGTAATTTGACCGAACATATTTACTTAGATTTTGATCTCAATGCTTCAGGTATTTTTAGTCTTTATGGGATTTTCATATATATATATATATATATATATCATTATTGAATGATTCATATAGATAAGCTGACACAACATCTATTAGATGCATATCTGGATTTTTAGAAGTTGTTAAGCTCATCAAAAAACTGAAGGTAATTGCATTCATTATCGGAGAATATATTTTTTCATAATCAATTCCCGGTCTTTGAGAAAATCGTTGGGCATCAAGTCGGGCTTTATATTTTGTTAACTCATTCTTCTCATTTTTTTTCCGAACAAAACCCCATTTATATCCAACAAGTTTTACACTACTCCCAATCAGATCTTTTTGGCATTCTAATATAGACTTTGGGTTTTGATCATCGCTTTCATTATCAATTTCTTTGATACAAAGAATGAAAAAATATCATCATCATATTCTATTTCACTTCTAACCCAAATATTTATGTTTTGGGCATAGTTGATGGAAAGCTCATTTGTTTCTCTATTTTCCTCTTCATGACTTTTCTCTATATAATTTGGTTCTTCTAGACTATATTTATTTAATTCTCCCAAAATCTTTTTCTTTCGGGGATTTTTATCTTTTGATCTCATTGGTCTCCTTATTTCCAACTAAACATTGGGTTCATTTGTTATGTTTCCATCATTTGGTTCTTCTGGAACAGTATCTCTTTGATGGAACATTCATAACATATATATGATTTTGTCACCCTTTTTGTATTGGTGAATGCATCTTGTACCTGATTTGCCACAACGACAGTGTGTACCATGTGATGTCTCTTGTAACTTCTTTAGTTCATCCTTCTAATGCTGGAAATTGATATTCATTAAAATGACAACCAACAATATATGTCGTAAACAAATCAGCAGTTTTTAATTTCATATACCAAATTATACTTGGCTATGTATACCCAATATATATATATTCTCAATTTCTTTTTCTGATTTTAAAATATTCATAAAAGATGCGTAAATATAATAAAAATAAACTTTATATTACAAGACAAACTATTTCATAAGTATTTTACAAATGATTTTATAAAGAAAAATAAACAATTAACCAATAACTCATACTTTATTTTCTTAAATTAAGATGAATGCTGGCCCTCCTTTGTTCTTTTCAAAATTTCTCAACCTGGCCCCACTATGTTTACGCAAGTAGCATATTAAAATCCAATCTATAGAAAAACTTACGATTATCATTTTTAAGAAAATGTTGACTTACTTCCCCTCTTCTTAATCCTTCATCGCATCTCCCCTCACCAAACTCGAATTCATAAGATCTTCGAAATCCTTAATTTTAAAAATGTTACTCAATGGACATCAATTTCTCTTCTTCTTCTTCGTCTCTTTTATCCTCTTCGGCTTCACATCCTCTGCAACATTACCCAAAGAGGAAGGTATGTACATATGTTAATGTGAGTGTATATATGTTGGAGTGGGTGTGATGATTTTGGTTCTCTGTAAATTTGGAATATCGCAGTGGAGGCTTTAAGAGGCATAGCAAAGGCGTTGCAGAAGAAGAACTGGAATTTCAGTGTAGATCCATGCGACGTCGCTTCGTATCAAGGAGGATGGATCGATCCTAACCCCGCTAAGGGACAGGAAAACGCCGTTACTTGTAACTGCACCTCCGACGTTTGCCACGTCATCGGCATGTACGTTCATCTCTTTTCCTTTTTTTAATCAAAATTTCATCCTCATTATTCATTTATCTTATCTTTAAATATTTACACTACTTATTCTTAAGGTAGCTCTCTGCCTTTTGCTCAATATAAAGTAGCTTTCTTTACATGCTTTATAATGTTATTAGTTACACAATTTATGAGGCCCTCGCTCTTGACCTATTTTTTGACGCCTCGGTGACTCAAAAATATAGTTAGTTGATAGTGGGCAATTAATGGGCCTATATATTGCAAAACAGTTTTTAAAAGGTTTTTATTTTCCCTCTAAATCTTGAGAACAGAGTTCTTAAGGCACAAGACCTTCAAGGATCTCTTCCTACACATTTGACAGGACTTCCTTTCCTGCAAGAGATGTAAGCATAATGTTAAACCACTAAACTTCATATTATTTATCTGTCACTGTTACTATCTCTCATTAACTGTCATACTCTTCTTTCTTTTCAGAGATTTGACTAGAAACTTTCTCAATGGTTCCCTTCCTCCCGAATGGGGGGCCTTGCCAATTCTCAATATGTATCTATATGCCTATCTCTCTTCTTCTACACTTTATATATATGTCTACAGATTCACTCAGTATGTTTGTTGGATAATGAAATTGCAGCTCACTACTTGGAAACCGGATAACTGGTCCAATCCCACAAGAATTTGGAAATTTTCCAAACCTTAAGAGTCTGTCAGTACACGTCTTTCATCTTGGTCTTACTTAGACAATGTTTCATAGCATTTCTACTTTGGTTATATCTTATTCCGTTTATATTGTTTTGAATTCTTTGTAACATTTGGTTTTCAGTGTCTTGGAATACAATCAGATTACAGGGGAAATACCTCCAGAGCTAGGGAATCTAAGGAACATCGAAAGACTGTAAGACCAATTTCTCCCTAAATGTTCCTTTCATTAAAAAGGAAATAGGTCATTGGTCTTTCCTGGTGTTGAGACTCTGTTTACTCTTTGTAGATTTCTTAGCTCTAACTTCTTGACCGGGGAAATCCCAAGTACATTCGCCAATCTAACTAAATTGACTGATTTGTAAGTATTCCTCTGAGTTTACTTTATTCTGGAACATATGTTTTGATGGAGATTTTGTCATTTTTTTAAGTATAACATATTTCTCTTAATTTATAGACGGCTAAGTGACAATCAGTTCACTGGTCCTATACCAGATTTCATCCAGAACTGGACAGGACTTGGGAAACTGTAAGCAGTCCTTTCAGCATAATCACAGTCTTTCATTTTTACATATCAGTACTAGTTACTTATAATGCATTGGAATGATTAATTGCTGCACTGATTCAGGGTTATTCAAGCAAGTGGTTTAGTAGGACCGGTTCCTAAAGCCCTTGGTTTTCTGGAAAAGTTAACAGACTTGTGAGTAAACTAGCTTAGCGTGTGGGATTCGTTATTTTTGCCTCTCTTATAAACAATTACCATCAATAATGTTTATCTACTCTGTTCCAACTTTGGAATTTCGTAGGAGAATCAGTGACTTAAGCGGACCTGAATCTCTCTTTCCGCCGCTACGAAACATGACACTGAAATTTTTGTGAGTTTGAGCCTACGGATTTTGGTATTGGTTTCTTCCCACCTTCAGTTAACTGAATTCCATTTATGCTCGCTATTCATTGCAGGATCCTTAGAAACTGCAGCCTTACTGGCGAGTTACCTGATTATATTGGACAAAAGGGACCCTTAAAGAACTTGTTAGTAATCTCTTTGTTCTTCAGCAAGCATAAAATCGTTTAATTGAAGCCGAAGAACTATTTTAGCTGACATTATGAGACTCATTGTACAGAGATCTTAGCTTTAACAAACTGCGTGGACCAATCCCCCCCACATTTACCCGTCTTTCAGATGTAGATTACATGTATGATGCTCTCCTCGGTATTCCTCTCTTTCACTAAAAGCTTTCTATGTAATAACGTTTAATTGCACTGAAGTTTGTTCTCGGATCTTGCAGATACTTTACAGGTAACACGTTAAACGGGGATGTACCAGATTGGATGATAGCCAGAGGAGACACTATGTGAGTTTTCTTCTCTGATAATGTGTATATACAACACAATTCTTTGTGAGTGACAACAACAGAACTAATGTCTTCTTTGGTTGTTATGAATTACTTGTTGCAGTGATCTTACTTACAATAATTTCTCCGAAGTTCCAAGAACGGCAGACTGCTCGAAGAACACTGTGTAAGAAGATCAATAAACATTTCAACTTCTGGTGCCTTCAAATTCGCTGCAAATCTTACGATTTTTTATTTTTTTTGGTATCTGCAGGAATATGTTTTCAAGCACGAGGCCTTTAGTGGCAAACAGCTCGTAAGAATTTCTTCTCATGACTTTTGAAAAGATTTTGATGTATAAAACATTCGATAGAGTACTGAAGTACTGATATTACGTTATGTTTCGCTACAGCTCAAATGTTTCGTGTCTGGATACATATATCTGTCCTAAAAGTAAGTCTTTAAAGCTATACATACAACCATAAACCATATCGCTTAAAATCTTTTTGTGCATCTGATTTATCTTATGTTATTAATCATTTTGTTCTCAGTTTTGTGGGGTCTTTATATAAACTGTGGTGGTCCTGAAATAACAATCAATGAGACCAAGTATGACCCTGACACCGAGGGTAATCCGATTTACTCGGATAGTACAAAGGGTTGGGTTTCTAGCAATACGGGAAACTTCTTGGATGATGATCGGTCTAAAAAAGGAGAATCCTTATGGGTGAATGCTGAGCTTAACATAACAGATTCTGGCCTTTATACAAGTGCCCGTCTCTCGGCCAATATCCTCACTTACTACACGTTGTGTCTCGGAAAAGGAAGCTATACGGTCAATCTTCATTTCGCTGAAATTATGTTCAGTAATAACAACTCATATCACAGTTTGGGAAGACGATTCTTTGACATATACATTCAGGTATAGTGACTAAACTTGTTTCATAAATGTCAAGAATGATTGTAAAGCTTAATCAATTTGCTGGTGCATGATAATATGCAGGGTAAACTTGAGATGAAGGATTTCAATATTGTTGAGGAGGCAGACGGTGCGGGAAAAGCTGTTGTTAAGAAATTTCCGGTCGTGATTACAAATGGGAAACTAGAAATAAGATTGAAATGGGCCGGGAAAGGAACTCAAGCTATTCCTGATAGAGGTGTTTATGGTCCTCTCATATCGGCTATACAGGTAGATCCAGGTAAACTTTGCAAAACCCAAACTAGTTTAAAGAGATTCCGAAGTGTCTTTGTCTCTTTTTCTTTATCTCACATGATATTACTGTGTAGATTTCGATCCACCAAAGGAACCTGGCACTGGTGGTGGAAGCTCTGTTGGTACAGTGGTTGGTAGTGTAATCGCTTCAACGGTATTTTTTGTGCTTTTAATCGGCGGTATATTATGGTGGAGAGGCTGCTTAAGACCCAAGAGTCAAATGGAAAAAGGTTATTACAAATACTTGCTTATATAGTTTTTCAACATTCTAATGCATTTTGGGTTTTGTTTCTTCGCTTCTTCCTGAACTCAATTGTGTTTCCTGACCTCAGATTTCAAGAACTTAGATTTCCAGATCAGTTCGTTCTCGTTGAGGCAAATTAAAGTTGCCACTGATAACTTTGATCCTGCAAACAAGATCGGAGAAGGTGGTTTCGGTCCTGTACACAAGGTTACCATCATTACTGTGAAATGACATTGTTGTTGTGAGAGAAAGAAAGATGGCTTTTTAAGGTTTATTCATTGTATGATTACAGGGAGTGTTGACTGATGGAACCGTTATCGCGGTGAAGCAGCTTTCGGCGAAATCAAAACAAGGGAATCGAGAGTTCTTGAACGAGATTGCTATGATTTCGGCTCTGCAGCATCCACATCTGGTTAAACTATATGGATGTTGCGTTGAAGGTGATCAGCTCTTGCTAGTTTACGAGTACTTGGAAAACAACAGTCTCGCACGAGCTCTTTTCGGTTAGTCATCACTTTTAACAATCCTATATGTCCAATCTAATATCTGTTTTACTCGACAACAATGCTTCTGTTTCTGTCAAATATATAGGTCCTCAAGAGACTCAGATACGACTGGATTGGCCAATGAGGCAGATGATTTGCGTGGGGATAGCGAGAGGACTAGCTTATCTCCACGAGGAATCAAGACTCAAGATCGTACACAGAGATATCAAAGCCACTAATGTCTTGCTGGACAAGGATCTAAACCCAAAGATTTCAGATTTCGGTCTTGCTAAGCTTGATGAAGAAGAAAACACACACATCAGCACACGAGTCGCTGGAACATAGTGAGTCAAATTAAATCAATCATAAACAAGAAGTTGCAGCTCTGAGATTTCTTATAACCAAAACACAAACATTCTGTTTTTTCCGCAGCGGTTACATGGCTCCAGAATACGCCATGAGAGGCCATTTGACAGATAAAGCTGACGTCTACAGTTTCGGAGTTGTGGCTCTGGAAATCGTTCACGGAAAGAGCAACACGAACTCACGATCCAAAGCCGAGACATTCTACCTTATTGACTGGGTAATTCATCATTTCAGCTCTAAAACCCTTGACCCTAAACCTTAAACCGTAAGTTATGGTTCTGATTCTCAATGTCTTCCACAGGTACTCGATCTAAGGGAGCAAAACAAACTGTTGGAAGTAGTAGATCCAAGGCTAGGAACAGATTACAACAGACAAGAAGCAATGAAGATGATTCAGATTGGAATCTTGTGCACCAGTCCAGCTGCAACGGATAGACCATCTATGTCGACGGTGGTGAGTATGCTCGAAGGACATTCGACGGCGAATATTGAGAAGCTTCTTGAAGCTTCGTTTAGCAGAGGAAGCGCAAAGGACGAAGAGAGCGTGAGAGCAATGAAAAGGCATTACGCCATGATAGGTCAAGAGGAGATAACGAGTACAACTGATCGGACTGTCTCCACTGATGGACCTTTCACATCGTCTTCTACTTCAACCGCTAACCCCGGCGATCTTTATCCTGTCCAGCTTGATTCTGCCTATTGGAACACCAGAGGTTAATCATGTTTTGTTTTCCTTCTGTGTAAAGATTTTTATTCAGTAATAATTGTTAAGACAACTACAATATGTTTTTGAGTTTCTTGATGAGCTCGATATGTATGTTAAAGAGAATTTATAGGTTCAAACCAATCTAGATGAGATATTATTGCTAGAAATTATATTTGATCAAGTCCTTTCTTTGTGGAATATCAACTCCAAACATTTACATAGTAATTATTTGTTCATATCGGTAAATAGAACGGGAAATTACGGGTGCAAGATGAAACAATATACTTATGCCACTACCTCAAAATTTTCCACGAAAGAACAAGATGGATAATTTGGATGATAAAACTATATTTAGAATTTGGATTATAAATGGAATGTTTTGAGATCAATTCCTAACAAAAATATATTTCGCTGAAATTGGACAAACTTCTAATACTTCCCGAAAGATTTCCATGAAAAAGGGGGGACACATCATTTGGATTAAACTATTTCTGTATGATAGTATTTAGAGTTTGGATTATTGATGGGGATGTTTGAGAATTGAGATGCTAACAAAAATATACACGTTCTCTGAAATTGGACAAACTTTGACGATAGGAACTCTAAACTTTGTGATAATATACGGCCATTTCTTGGGTAACCATCAACCTCATATTATCTCTAACCACTAAATAATATAAATATCTTTTACGCAGCCAAAATTTTGTCATTCATCAAATCGGCAATTAATATTCATCACAAATACAAAATGTGTTTTTGACATTATTGTAATTATCCCCTAAATATAATTGTCTTATCATCAAAAGTCTTAGTCAACTATATTGTTAACAATTTTATATGTTTCATGATACATTTAAATATAAGAAATTATTTGGCTTAAAGCTAACCACAACAATAATTTTGAAGTAAATAAGTAAGACCGGACTGTGTTGGTTGTTCTTCTAACATCTGTCTCTACATATGGACGAATGATTAGGCTCGTAATAGTTTAATAAGATCTATAGATTGTCGTTTAGAAATATTACAAAATTTACAATCAAACTAAAAGAAATGATAAATATAATTTACAGGTCCACAAGTTTTTCACGGGGTAGCACCGGCAAATGAAATTCCTTTAAAATAGACAAAACAAAAAGAAAACACTTCACAGGAATCTTTATGGTCCGAACAACTCGATTTATTCTCCAGTTCAAAATTGTTTTAAGCATGATCTCGAAGTAAATGGTTGAATTAAATCTCGACCCGTAAGGCCGTAACCGACATTTTTGCATTTTTAAAGATGTATTAAAAACAAATATATCAAAGTAAATGTTAGGAATAATATCGCACTAAATCATACCATTTTATTTGTTGACCTTATAGTTAGTAATTACAATAGTTGATTAGAGGATACATTTTATTGAATTTAGAACTCTTTTAAGATTTTGGAGATCTATTTAGAAATTTTTATTTGAAAATCAAAAAAAATGTTTAACAAATCAAGCAAACTAGATTTACAAATCAAACAAATTAATTTAGAAATCATATTCCACACAATTTCAAATCAATTAAGCCTACCATTATAGGATTCTAAACTGCAATTTATTACCGAAGACAATTAGCTTAATAGTGTTATCACTTTACAAATTCTTAAGATACTAAGAATCGAACTGCCTAACTGTAATAGTATGAACAATATTTAAAAGTCAATTGATTAGTCAAAAAAAAAAATGCAATTTACTTGACTCTTAGATATGAAATCTTGAAAACTATTGGTAAATTACGTCAATAAATTTTAAATAGTAAATGCATGCCAAAGAAGTATCAAAACCATTTTGATACCAAAAAGAAAAAAGTATTCAAACCATAAAGATATTGAGATTGTCTTTCTAAATTACTTACCAAAAAACTCTAAATGTCATAATAGCTCCGTTCCATACATTTGAACTCATAAAAAAAGTTTATTTGGTAATTATTATTTTTTGTAAAAAATAATACACAAATCTACATATATGGTAGATGCGTGGGTGTATAAAAAGCAGATGCTGATTTGAATCTCTCTCCTCTGTATTGAAATGGGTTCAAGAGATAACGCCATTTCTTATGGCTCTGCATTAGTTTTATCGCTTATTCTTCTTCTTCCTCTTCTCCATGAAGCAGAGGGCTGTGATATGTTCACACGGGCCGGTGGGTGAAGGACGCGTCTTACCCACTCTACGATCCTTCCACGTGTTCATTCATTCGACGCGAGTTCTCTTGCAAGAAAAATGGACGGCCGGATCTTGATTATCCTACCTTCAGATGGCAGCCTCACAACTGCAATTTAGCAAGGTCTCATCACCAGAATATTTTCTTTCTACAAAATATTGAATCAAACCCTCCTTTTAGGTTTCATATTCATGCTCTTAATCCTAGTTCTTATTTGTTAAAAATATGACATTACATCAACGAGATGAGAAAACAAAACATATTTATATATACACG